>BQNB010138376.1:0-15624 GCA_026074375.1 Tanacetum coccineum | reverse complement strand
AGTATTCTTCAAGATCAGAAGATTCATCATCAGATACCTCAATTACATCACCACCCATTTTTCAGTAATCCCACAAAGCTCCTTTGGTGAATATATCCATCGTTTTATAGTTTCTGAACTTTGTGGCCAGTCATCCTTTGAATCTTGGCTTAGTTGGGTCCCATTTTATTACAGGAGTGTTATTTCCCTCGATGCGAGAAGGCGGGTAGTATTTTCCAAAATTTTTGCAGTTAAGTCAACCCAACAAGTGATTGATTCTTTGATTCTATCAAACCATCTTCGTGCACCTCCTGCCAATGAGATTGGGAAAACAACAATTCTTAGTTTATCAATATCTACACTGGGTAGCTTGATTGGGTCAATAATTTTTAGGTAGTATTCAATATGTTCAACTGCGTCTTTCCCGTTTGTTCCACTAAAACCATTGTTGTGCAGATCATCCAAGAATTTTCCTTTTAGTTCATAAGCATTTTTCCCGTTAACTGTAATACTTGTAATCTCGGAATAGTAATCTGCATTGTCATTAGGCGCAAATGTTTCCATACTTGACTTCTTTCCCTTATCCGCCATCACTTCTTCAATCGACTAGCTCTGATAAGTATTTCATGTAACAAGGGTAAAAGTATCAGCAGGATTTGCTCTGAAGAAAGATAGAAAAAATTTTAGCACGAAAATCAAATATAAAAACTTAGATTCTGATTCTGTTACAAATGATCAATACGCCGTATTCAATTGAAGTGAATACGCTGTATTAATCGATTGAATGAATACGTTGTATTGGACAGAAAGTTGGATGCGTCGTATCCAATGGAAGTGGATACGCCGTATCTATTTATCGACTAGAACAGTGTATTTAGGAAAACAATTAAATTAAACACACAATTATACGAGCAAACAATTAAACTAACAAATATACAAAATATACAGAATATACAAGAATATACACTAATTTAATTAACACTACTCCTAAGGGTTAGATCTAATGTTAAAAACCAAAATATAAAATAAAAATCAAGATTAATTTTCACTCTCCGGAAACGGCGCCAAAAACTTGATGTGTCGTTGTGTGGTGTATATTTTTATGATTCAAGTTTTAAATTTTGATTTTAGCGATCCTTAACACAAAAAAACACTTTAACGGGCATTCGTACCCGTTCGGTGGTTATCTATTGTATGGTAATAGTAGAGTGTCAAACACTTGAAGCAGAGGTTAAATCTCTTCAATTTTTTTTATATTTTGGTTATTCTAATCTAAGTTAATTCTAATCTAACGTCAAAACTATGCTAAACCTATGTTAGTTCAAATCCTTAATTCTAAAAGGTTAAAAGGTGGATTTCAGTCTGGAGAGACTGGGCAACGGGTTTGGTGGTGTAATACAATCAATTCAAGAAACTTACACGAACTTAAGCAAATTAACAGGAAGATACAAAGATGCGATCGTGCATTTATGATAGAAAATTAGTATTAGCCACATTAATCGATTAGAGGTTGGTTTGGTTTATTCAGTGCAATGATTATTATCTCGAGAAGCATATCAATCTTAGACTTGGGCGGGATTTCAATCTTAAGTCCTAGACACATTATTTTGTCACTATTAAGCATCCACATAAAGCATCCTTATTTGCTGATTATAATCTATCTTAGGGATTAAAGCAATGGTGATCTTGTTAAACCCTACCTCATAGAGACTTTACCCACTTACTGCTTAATGGCAATTTATACACTAGTAGTCCACTTATCCAACTATCCAATGGAATCAAAACATTATTTGCTGAATTATCTAGATTCACCTACTAGTCAACATGTTCAATAAACCAAAGGCAGTTTTCGTTAACTAGTTAAGCCAGAAGCGTATCCTTAGCACGATTTAAGAAGGACAATATTTGTGATCCTATGATTCTAGATGTATAAATCAACATATGGAGAGCTATCTCGGCATCTAGATTACTTGGTCTGTATCACTAGATCCAGTTGAATGATAGGTTGCATACAAAAGCACATAAACAAGTATATTGATAAACATAAACAAGCATACAACGATAAATTAAGAAATTGAGATATAAACAAAACCAAACATTCAGATCTTCATAATAATGGCTAATACCTGAAGGTATTAGCCTTCAAACATCATAATTAATACAAGAGTAATTGTTTTAGCCAAGGTAAATTAACTAAGTTAACGAATAATACCAAAAACTAAACGATTACAAAAGTATAAGAAATTACACGTTGTCTTCTATGGATTGGAATGCGTTGCAAGACCTCTTCTGCTGTTTTTCTCCTCTAAAAATCGACTTTTGTGGTTTAGGTATCGAGAATATAATTTATCACACTTTAAACTTGTTTTTGAGTTTTCTATTTATACTGTCTGGAAGTCGGTTCGATACGGCTTATCCAATGGGTTGAATATGGCGTATTGGAGTTTCTTGGAGTAAGGACTATGTTTGATATCTTCCAGAATATTCACATACTATATTTCCAATACGGCGTATTGGTCTTCTCTGGATACGACGTATTGGTAGTCAAAATTATTAATCTTCAAAATATCTTCATTTAAGCTCCAGAATGCGCGCCTTTTGTTAATAATTATACAATTCTTTGCAATAATTATACAAAAAAGGTTAATAACATGGTATAAATTATGCTATAAAATAGACATTATTTGATGTCATCACAAATACGGATCACAACGGGTTTTAGGACTCTAGAAAAAGTACCTATGGCAGTTCATAGTTCTTGGGTGATAGATTAGTCAGTTGGTCCTTAAAGAAGCAGAAGAGCACTGCTATCTCAACTACAGAGGCATAATACATTGCCTTTTTTGGATGATGTGCCCAAATCCTATTGACGCAATCACAACTGACAGACTATGAGTTTGCATTCAATAAAATCCCTCTGTATTGTGATAACAAGAGTGATATTGCCTTATGCTGCAACAATGTCCATCACTCAAGATCCAAGCACATCGACGTCATATATCATTTCATCAAAGAGCAAGTGGAGAATGGTGTGGTTGAGCTTTATTTCGTCAAGACAGAATATCAGTTGGCAGACATCTTCACCAAAGCCTTCGCAAGGGAAATATTTAAATTTCTACTTAGCCGGCTTAGAATGAAAAGCATGTCTCAGGAAACATTAAAAAGTATTGAAGTATCTGACGAAGGGTAATGGTGGCATCTCTTCCTGTATCCTATGTACATTATTAAACAAATAAAAACACAAAAAAATATTCCATTTTTAGAAAAGTTTATAAAAAAGAAAATAGAAAAATATAAAACCAGAAAAATAAAATACAAAATTAGAAAATTTGGAAAAATACAAAAATAGGTTTTTCTTGACATGTTTTCTGGAATCGATAATATTTACAACCTTAGAAATGTCATTTAACAATGACACGTGGTTGTAAATAAAGTTTGAGCAGAAGTTTCAAATGTTTTCAAAACATTTCAATGGCTTACAGTTATTTCAGACTGTAACATGGTTTTAATTAGAAAGGAAAGTTTATCGCCAAAAAGATAACTTATCCTCTCAAAAGGAAAAAAATCTCGAGCATGAACTACTTTATGTTCATGTAAATGGCTTGTGTATACTTTGCTAAACAACCCGTGATTTCTCAAAGGATTTATGTACGTTTTAGTGCATTTATGTTTTCAAAAGAAGAGAAATCTTCTTTTTAACCTAATTAATTTTTCTAATAAATATTGATTTTCCAAATCATGTTCGGGTTAACCATATTAAAAATTATTGTATCAAAATCAGAATCAGTTTGCGACATCACAAACATATTTTCAAGATAATTCGACCACTCAAACAAATTCAATATATCTTTAAATAGAATACGGGTCTTTGTTCGAGGGGGAGAAAGTGTTTTCGATTTTTCTCAACATGTCACGGAAATTATACGCAAAAAGTTTTAACATAACAAATAATAATTTGAGGGGGAGTTAATTTACTTTAACTCCAAGGGCTTAGGTTGTCATGAGTTAATAACTTTAGGGTCTTAAATATAATTTCAAGGTTAGTGGCTTAGGCTTAAAATTACATATGACCAATATTGCCAGCACCCCATAGTTTTGAAAGGCTTATGATTGTTTGGAAATAATTACGTAGTTTTAGAAGCCTTGAAGTTGAAGATATGTTTCTGATTTAATTAATGGTTCCCCGACCGGTTAATCACTAAGCTTATTCTCGAAGAAGTAGTTACATTTGATAATATAGGTTCGCATAGGTATGATGATTCCTTTATATAGTCAGTATCCTGCAGGAAGAAATGTGTACATCAAGGACTTAGTTGACTTTGCTATTATCATTTCGACTACTTAGAGGATTTAATTGTTTACATCCGAGACTTAGTTGACTTTGGTGTTACAATTTATATCATTACTATCCTGGAGAACGCTTCGAATCTACTCAAGAAAGGATTGCGGGTTCAGGGGAAGCTAAGAAAGCTTCTTAGATGAGAATTGACGAGACTGACCATAGATTGCTGCTTCAGATAGAGTGACAATGTCGATTGCTCTCGGTTTTGTAAGTTTCAAGTCATGTCTCATAAATCATCTTGTATACATGTAGTGAAAATTCAATATATATTGTTCGAGTACAATTTTTCAAGAATTTTTCAATAAATTCAAAATCTTTCAAAATTATGTACTCAACACTATATCATATCCTCATTAATTAAGGGGGGGGAGGCTAAGGAAAATGTTCCAAGAAAATTATGTACTCAACACTATATGATGATTGCTTGACATATATGAAGATAGGATTGCCATATGTAGGTTGCCTGAGCCCGTTAACTTTAGTTATGCAAGAAATGTTGTACATCGAGATATTGGCAAAGTAAGTAATGTAATAAAGCAAAAAATTTCCCTTAAAAAGGTGAGTTCATATATAATTGATATCATCTAACTTAATAGATAGATATTTACATTTATAAAAATTACGGGTTGTTATATTTGATCCAGTGAAGGGGTCTTCATCCTTGTCTTGATCATCTCGTCCTCTTTTTAGTAAGACAACATCACCATATTAGGTAATGATGTCTTTGTTAGAGTTATATGATTCGACCAATGCATTGTAGAGATTCTTCTAATTTTCTGATCTGTTTATCAATTTGTTGGTCTCTATATTATCAATAAAATCTTCTTCAGTTTGAATTCTGACAGTGAAGCTGCAACTGCGTAAGCCGTCTGAGGTTGATTAGTTGACCTAACTAATACTTCAGCTCCCAGAGATTCTGTTACATACTTCTCAATCTTTGGCATGATCTTGGAGACTTGAGCTTTAACTTGATCCTTGATTATTATCTTCATGGTCGAGTCTACCTGATTAAGAAATTCTTGATTCTCGGCTTAAGCTTCTTCTCTGAGCTTGTTTTTTTTCAATTGAACAGCGAAAGAGATATCTGGCGAGGTGATGGTTTCAACTGATATACACGATGCCAACTGAAGTTCTGTAAGGCTTTCGCCTGTCACATTGGCGTAACTTCTTTGTCGTTGCAGCTTGCAAGTGTTGACAAATTTGCATGATCTTTTTATTGAGTAGTTTCTTGAATTATTTCTGGTCTCGAGATTTAGCTGAATGCCGGAGTGATGTCAAGAAATGATGTGATGAATTTATAAGTGGGTTGCGCAAATGTCATGTTTGTGAGATAAGTTTTGAAATGAACAGATGATGAACTAGTATACTTAACCGTATGAAGGTAATAATGATAATAAGGAATTATGTTTGTACAAACGGATTTGAAGAGAAACTTGTTGTACGAATGCCTACTTAGCCCACTCATTTATAATTTGTCTTTACAAACAGAGGCTGTCCTAATCAATTGTTATTGGAGAAATTGCTCGCTCATATTCTAGTTCGGTGGTTTATATTTCCTTATAGTCAATGCTAGAAGCGTCCTAAATTCAATTTCAATTAGCTGATATAGTCATCCAGATTTAATGCATATAACAGTGATATCAAAATGGCTACAAGTATGCGTAGGGGAAGAAAAAAAGATATGAGACGGATTAATGAGACACTTAAATCACACCCATATTCGATCCTGAAATTTTTTGGAGAATTCAGCATTACAATTCCTCCCCTTTGAGTAATTTCAAAATTAGATCTCAAGATGTTCTGCGCGTGTTCTCTTTGTTAGTAAGAGTTTAGATAAGAAGATATCATTGATGAACTCTATTATGATATTTGTCATAAGAGAGAGTGTGTATTACCACGTTGATTACATGAGATCCGTGAATATGGTAGGGGTTAATTAAACTAGTACTTGAATTTTATAGTGTACCAGCTCGTTCTGAAAGTCAGTTCTTAGGATTAGCATTCAGCCTTACTCTTAATTTAGTAGTATGATCCATATGTCGATTTTTGAGTAAGATCTTGAACCTTGATGTTGATCGAATTATAGTCATTGATGCTGGTGGATAGTATGTAGTTGATTCAATCTCTGAGTGATTGATTTATATTTCTGAAGGATTAAGAGAAAAAATGGATATGCTGGAAGAATTACCTTTCAGTTTTTATACAAGATATAAGATTTAGTCGGGTGTGTTGTGGACACTTTCGAGTGATCATGTTTTGACCGGTGAGTAGGAATGGGGATGACTTTCTTGTCACAGAGAATGTTGGCATGATACTTTGATAATTAATCCATACCAACGACGATGCTGAAATAAGATTAATTTTGAAAGGTAGTGACAAAGTCAGAAGGCGACCCTGATAACGGTTACTATGAAATAATGAGGTATAAACAGAATTCTAGTATTATTGTATCATGAACAATTGCCTTGTAGACATTTTATGATATGTCACAAGATTTGACAAGTGTTTTTATTTATACCACACACCCTATGGTTAAGTTCTAACATAGCTATAACTAGGATCTAATTTAGTAATTCGAGGGTCCTTTGGTTTTGCAGTTCCTAGTTTGATGACCTATCTTGTTGGAAATCTGACATTGACATTTTGCAAACTCCTTATGTGATGTAGGGGTGCATCGTTTGTGTACGCATAGGGGAGGTATCTATGGTATTCTTTTGGCTAGGATAAGTATCTTATTAGTTTTTGTTCTTCTGATGTCTGTCTGGTGGTGAATTGTGATTGCTGTGATTATTTTTGATGTTGTTGTTGGTTGCGGTTGTTGGGAGTGGTTTTTGTGTTGTTGCGGTCTTTGGGGTGTTGTTGTTGTTGCGATTGTTTGGAGTGTGGTTTATTGTGTTGCGGTGCATTAGGTAGTTGTTGTTTGTCGGTTGGTGTTTCTTTTTATCATGCAATGCTTTCGTAGCTATGGTTATGGTTTCTTGTACAAAGTTGTGCATTCATTTCTACATTCTTAACTTCGGGGTCATGGTGCTTCTGCGTTCTTCCATTTTCCTAATCTCGGTTTGAGGACAATACTTTTCTATCAAGCGTCTTTTAAATTCAGACCAGGTGATCTTATAGGCTTTTTATATTCCAATAGACTGGGTAAATGAATTCCACCAGAACAAAGCTTCCTTAGTGAGGGTACTAACAGCAAATCTCACTTTGTTCTTCTCGGTACATTTGCTATGAGAAAATATCGATTCCATCCATTTAAACCAGGAATGAGGGACAACAGCTCCATCCGTACCATTAAGTAGAAAAGTTGGTAACTTTGTAAACTTCTTGTAAGCGCATTTCCTTGCTACAGGAGTTTTTCTTGGTTTAGAGTTGGGATTGTTTGTACTTGCCATTATTGCAGCTTGTGCTTCCAGAACTGTGGCAACGCTATGAGCAACTAGTTTCTCGATGGTAGCATGAGTCAGGACTGGTGCTTCAGATGTTGACATCCTTTTGGGAGGCATTCTATCAACATAAGATAACACGTATAAGAATTTTTTTTTCCCATATAATGATAGTTCATATCGCCAAGACATTGTATAAAAATTAATTTTTTCATACTTAGTGATATTGAATATTCATCTATGTGGTTCACTAACTAAAGATACCTCTCTTAAGTACCATTGATATTACATTGGTAAGGATATAAAAGGAAGTTATTGGAATTTAAGATCTTTCATATATGAACGTGCAAACAAGCATTTGACTTATTAGATCTCGGGTATTAGTTCACATTCCAGTGTTCATAGTATTGATTTATATAATGCGTTATATAACTCTGCATAGATAAACGCAATTGAAGGATAATCGGGTGGTGGGCTAGTTATTGATTGATTGAAGACGGAGATACTAAGAAATGACATATATGATATTGAAACGGTAAGGTAAAATAGAATTTCAACTTTATTTATAGATAACTTATCTTACATAACCTAAGATCTGACAGGTGTTGCTACTTATACTACGTGTCCTTATATAAAAAGTGATAAAGATAAGGTTTCGATCTAGTAGTCTTGAAGTTTATGAAGTGTGTTCCATAAGATTCTTCATATATAGTTGATGGCGATCTTGGATATCCTCAAGGGTCATTTCTAAATCAGAAATCCTAAAGCGAACAAAAGAAATCTTATCTCTTTGTCCCATATGCTTCTTCTGTAGCTGGCTTCCTTAAGTTTGAGTTTTGTCAGAGTATTTATCAATATATTTGGTTGAATTATCCATCATTAACAAGTCTTTCTTTCATTTTCTCAATACAATGAAAAGAGAGTTCTTCTAAGTAATTCAAAATGCTTTCAATTTGTTTCTCATGGTGTTTGCATGCATCTGATAGGGTTTCCCTTATTCTCATATATTAAGGTGAGATAGGAGTTAAGTTGAGATGATGGTGAATCTAGGTACAGGCTTGCTTCCGAGAGAATTAAATAACGTAGTTAAAGAAGAAGATGGGGGATGAATTTGCTTTAGGTGGTTATAATTCTTTTAGGAACAGAAATATCGAGGATTATACAGTAGTGAAGGTCGGTAATATCGAGAAGATGGAGTTAATATAGTCTGTCGGAGAATAGGGATTCTGGTGGTGGAATAGGTGATTCTTTAGCATAAAATGCATTGCTATTACTTAATATGAATTATATAGAAATGTGAGAATGTTGCGGGATCATACCATCTAGAATCTTCTGAAGAGTTTAAAAGAAGTTTTTTTTTGTTCCCGATGTAGCTGACGAAGCTGAAGTATAGTTATGAATATTCATAGTGGAAAAAGCATTTTCCATATCAAACTCAGATGAAGTGATAGTAGAATGAGGGGACGAAGACATGACTGTAACCATCCAGTATAATATAAGTTATTTATATAATAGTATAATTGTTATGTATCTTTACATACCATTCCAGAAGATATAGCTGGCACGAAGGACTTTCTTGGATGGAAAAATTGAAAAGTGTTATAGTTAAGGTCTTCTAACCGTTGTTCTATATAAACGTGAGGCTCTTGATACCAATGATCTGTAACATGCCTATCTTTTTTTACATCCTAGCAGCGGATCTCGCTAATCTGGTATTACTTCAAGGTACAACAGTCATAATCATAGAAAACAAATCAAAATGAGTCGTTTTTGAAAATAAGTTATCATTTATTATTTCTTCAGAGTTTTTACAAATGAGAGGTTCCCAAAATCTATACAATAAAGTTTGAATGATAACGGTTTTTCCATCGAGACATTCCTCGCCATCCGCGGCCATTAGCTGCTACTGAGATAAAACACATGCTAAATAAAGTCAATCAACAACAGGTTGAAGTGAATAAGGTACATAGGTTTAGAGTTTAATGATTAAAATGCAAGTTGCTCGATATGGGAGCTACGTGCGATATACTCGCCGCTACGTTAAAAAATCATATTTATTACTGCCATTTCGTCATGAAGTTCCGAAGCATTAGGGTATGGTGATACGTTATAGGCCCCAGGCGGTACCTTTGGCCAAATATACCTGCAGTGATTTTAATGATAGTTGCAATGGTACAAGTTAATTCGGGTACACCATCAGGGATGTCAGCGCTAATAGATCTATTCACATCTTTCGTGCTTAATACGGAGAGTAATTTAGAACCGGTTCCATGGTTTGGGGTGGGGACTTAAAGGTAAAGCAGTTACTTAGGCAATAGTAAATTGAAATAGCATACAGAAATAATTGCATTCATGTTTATAGCATGTATCCCCCTCGCGGGTTTATAAAACATTTAAAATATTGAAATGTGAGGCTATGAACTCACCTGAACGGTTATATGAACTCACTTTGGTTTATTACTGAGTCTTTAAGTTAGACTCATGCCCATTCTACGTCATCTCGTCTTCATAATTTTCAAAAACCTCCTCCATGATATTGCTCCTTATAGTAGCGACATTGTTCCTTATCCCATGTAATTCTTCCGTATTTGAAACTTCAAGTTTCGTGTAAACCTCTCCCGGTCCTAAACTATATCGGGTAATTTTTACTTGTTCAGTTATGATTCAAAGTGGTTCTATATACGGCATTCCTAATATCCTACATCGTCTTTTATTATATTACTCCTCATCTATGACGTTGGTTCGAGATAATAAATTATCCCTTCAATGCCGTCTTCATCATCAGATGTTCCTTTGAACCATTCTTCATGTAAGTTATGAATGATCCTTTCTCGTATTTCATTATTTCTACCATCCCCGCATTGGTCGGGGTCATAAAACTCATTGCTATCATCGTAATCAACTCCGAATCGCTTTCTCCAGTGTTCGGTGAGGATTTTCTTTTTTATTGTTTCATCTACTTCCCTATATTTAATTTTTAACCAATCATTTAAACTTAGGTCATTCCATTCTATATTTGTGCGGTCGTTATCATTCTCACTTTTCTAATAGCATCGAATTTCATTATTGCGTGAGCTTCCCCTGTCACATTCTTTGCTTGATGGGTTGCATGATGACCATACCTCTCGAATCCTATTATTTTGTCGGTAAATTGAGGCGCACGAGTGTGGTTTTCTTAAAAGGGGTTTAGTATTTTCTCCAATAGCTTCCTAGACGGTTAAGCAACACTTATGAGCTATTTCATCGTATGTTTCCTGAGTTACTACCTCATAGGTGAATAAATCAGTGTCTACCGCAAAGATTTGGCATGATTCACATGTATTAGTAATGTATGTGAATAAATTAGATTATTTGTTCATTAATTCATCCTCTTCTGCTATCATGTTGCTTTTAATCATTTGGACCGATTCATTTCTCATATGAGGTAACTCACTTTTTATTTTAAAAATAACTTTTTCGTTCCCAACTTCTAAAGAAATAGATTTTTTTAAGACATCAACTTTAGCGTGGGCAGTTGCGAGCAGCGGTTTTCCTAAAATGACAAGCATCCTAAAGTCTTCCAGGACATCAAGTACAATAAAATCTATGGGTAAAATAAATTTATCAATTTTTATCAGGAGGTTCCTAACAATCCCTTTCGGAATGCATTTAGAATTATCGGCCAGCTCTATGTTCATTTTGATTGTTTCAAGCTTCCTTATTCCTAAACATTTATACATAGAAAAAGGCATGATGCTAATGCTTGCTCCTAAGTCTGCTAAAGCGTTGTTAAAGTCTTACCTTCCAATTGAGCAGGGTAGGATAATGTAACACCCCCATTTTTACAATATAGCAGCGGAAACTAATCTGGGGTATTACTTCATGGATACAACAATCATAATCATAGGTATTATTTTACTATATATAACATGAAATTTGAATTTACCAAACCCTTAAACACTTTATATAACTCAAAAATGAATCTAGGTGGTGACTAACATATATAACAATTATGTACATAAAAGATAATGAATAAATGAATATTGAATACTTTAAATAGACCTTATAGAAGATGAGTAGGATGATGAACACAAGATATAAACCCTAACCAAGCTTCCAAAATCAAAACCCTAATCAAGAAAACCCTAAATATGTTTTCTTGATTAATCCTTGTTAAACCCGAATCCAAGCTTGCAAAAAGTTTGAGTAACCTTAGATGGTCTTAGAATGAGTGCTTGTATGCTTGGAATACTTGTAAAAGAAATTTATATGAAAACCCTAGCTCTATATTTTTGAGCCGTGGGTTTGTATGGTGTGGGGAGAGAGTTTTATGCTTTGATTTGCTTGCAAATGGGAAGTGTGAGAGTGAGATAACATAAGACATTCTATTTATGGAACTTGGAAGGTGTAAAACAACCTAGGACTAAACCATGGGGTGCTAGGTGGTTTAGGGTACATGTTGTAAGACTTTGGAAGACCTCTCCTCCTCCCCATGCATAGGAATGGCTCACATTGAAGCCAAGGTACTATGATGTGCCAATTTCTAGATACTTGCATCCATGGTACTTGTGTAAGGTTTATAACATGTGTATGATAAGAGTTAGTGGGTATTTTGTGTTTATTTCTTGTGTAAACACACTAGGTCCGGTTTTGAAGAGTTATAATCAAATAAAATAAGTTAATTTTGGGTATTGGGTATAAAAGTGGGTATTTGTTTGAGTGTAGATGGGTAAAGGTGCTTTCGGGTATGTCCGAATGTAATTTATTGCGAAACGTAAGCGTTTTACGTAACCAACAAAAATAAATTATGAAAAGTTATAAATTATACTCCTAATAATCATATAACACTTGCTTGATGTAAACTTTAATTTGTTTGATGTCCGTTTACATTGAACGTTGATTTTTAGTTTACGCGATTTAACTATAAGATAATAATTAAAAGCGAACGCGTAAAACTCTAAAAATAAATAATGAAATTAATTAAAGTCGTAAATAACCTAAAAATGAGAAATGTTACAGTTGATATAGCAAATGATAGTAATCAGCCATGTCACGCAACCTGAGTAGAATATGTTAAGTCTTAGAAAGATTGTACTTTAGAACTTTGGTTTAAGAGTTATGAGTTTGATTGAAGAGTTTGGAATTATTGTATCACCGTTCGGGCCATCATAATTCAGAAGTCATTCAGTAAACGTTTGAGGAGCTAGGGCACTTTAAATCGTAAACCCAACAACTCAGTCAGAACGTAATACCAAGATGAAACTCCTTAATATGAAGCTCCCTAGTATTGTGATACGATATAATCGGTTTTAAGCGTTTTAATCAATATCTGGAAATGTTAAGCACGAGAAGCGTTAATTAAAGTTATGTCTGGTAAGGTTTTAAATATGATTTTACACTTTTTCAAAATGTTACATTTTAGACCCTGGGGTTTGGAAAATTGCAATTAGGCCCTTGGAGTTTGCACTTTTACGACTTTGGTCCTTCAACTTTAAAAGATATACCAAGTAAACCTTGTACTTTGAAAAGTGACATAATAGACCCCTATAGTTATAACTTTGATAAAATGACATTTTTAGTCCTTTTAGTTATAAGTTTCCGAAAGTTACGATATATACCCCTTGCATGGATTATAATTACAAAACATGTCCAAATTGCCATGCAAGCTTAGTTTAACATTTCAATAGACATTTATAAGTTATAATAAACTAAAATATGAAGTTTTAACGTAACACAAGTTTAAAATAACGATTCGTTAAGCTAGTAAGTAAAATGGGTCAAATTAGGGTTTCAAAATGTAAACGCGTGGGTTTTAAGTTCAAATTCCTTCATTAATCAATAAAATGGTTATTTTAACATTAGTTAAGCATGATAGGATAGATTATAACAATATTTAACCATTATAACATTTAGTTTTAAGAAAAATGCGAAATTAGGGTTTCAGGTGTACGGTTTTGGATCAAAATGGAAAATGAGCATGAATTGGGTTATGAAACTTTAACAAGAGTTTATTTAGGATCATATGAACATTATAAGGGTGTAGTAGCAGGTATGAAGTTGATAGAACCTGGGTTTGAGCTTCAATGATCAACAATGGTGGAAATGGGTCGTTTCGGGTAGTATTTCCACTCGTACGCCTTGTATCTTCACTCCAAGGCTTCAATTCTTTAGGGCTTCATTTCTTGAACTTCTTTAATGATCCTAGGATCATAAGGGAGCAAAGGATTTCTGCCTATAAGGGTTATAGAGGAGGAGGTGTGGTGCAAATTGAAATGAGCATGGAATGGGTCTATTTATAGTCATTTGAAGGCAAAGGAGTTAAGGAATTCATGTAATCTGCTCTTGGACGTGTGGAGGGTCTAGTAGGTGATGTGTGGGAGCTATAGAAGGAGTTGTGGAGGTCTAGAGGTATAGATTGATGGTGTGGATGTGTTAAGATGGTGCCATGGCTGTTTTGATCTAGAAGAAGGTGATGTGGACTGAATTTTAGCCATGGGAAGGATGGAGTAGCTGCATAAGCAGCTTAGGGATGTCTAGAAGGTGTTCTTGGTGGTATTTGCACATGGGTGGACTTGGAGATGGGTCAAAATGGATCAAAACTACCCGTGGGTCTGATTTGGTATCGTCTAGGTTTTTCACAAGTTTTCTTTGCTTAGATTTCGTATATAACGATCATGGATGGTTAGAATGTGTTACCAAGGTCTGTAAATAAGTTTATTAGCAAAGGTTTGCATTTGGTTTGGGTTAAAACGGGTTTAAATTGAAGAAATGAGGTCGCGGGTACCATTTGGTATGGTTTAGGGTTTTCGTGTCTTTTTAGGCTTATAATTCGTGTATAAAGGATTAGGTTTAATGGATTATTGATCCTAGACAATGTATAAAGGGTTAGCTATAATAATTGAGTGATGGTTCAAGTTATAATGGGTTGGAATGGAAAGAAATAGGTCGTGGGTTGAAATTAGGGCACGTAGTGGATGTTTAGGGTTTCTAGGTTTTCTAATTCAAGTATATTGTCAAAGAAATGATAGATACTGATGGTTAATGATTTTTAAACTCATATTATGAGTTTACAATAGCTCACGGTTGCTTATTTGAGGTTGAACGGGTTAAAAACGAGAAAACGGGTTAAGTGATCATTTAGGGCTCATTTAGGGTTTCTCGGATTCGATTCTTGTATAAATGAAGTAGGATTATGAAATAATGATGGAATAGGATTGTCATGGTTGTATAATAAGTTATTACAACTTATTTGAGTATTGATTGAGGTTTAGAACGGATAAAAATTGATAAACGGGTCATGGTTTAGGAATTAGCTCGGTTTTAGGGTTTAAGGTTTTGAATTAGGGTTTTGAGTATAAAAATAGATATGAAAGCTTATAAATGGATTAATTAGGGTTTAAATAATGTATAATGAGTGTAATAGCTTGTACACAAGTGGTGGTGAAGAAATTAGAATGAAAACGGAGGTAAAACGGCTATTTTGGAGATCATGCTTAATGACTTGTACATTGAACTTTTAGAGACTTGTACTTTGACTTGAAGAGATTTTATATTTAAAATGAGATGTTATATTGCTTGTACATATGCTTTAGTAGCTTGTGCATTCACTTTAGATGTTAATCCTTCATGGAATTAGGGTTTAGAGGTATACGATAACGGTTTAAAGCCCGTTTAGATATAATGTTGCGAATAGTACATTATAGGGATAATGTACCTTGTAATAAAGAATATGATGATATTAACTTGACATGTATGAAGATAGGATTGCCATAGATAGGTTACGTGATCTCGTCTACTTTAGTTATGACATACTGAGATATTGACAATGCAAGTAATGTAATAAAGCGAAAAATTTCCCCGTACAATTATGATCATAGTAAAATAGGTTTTGCATTTGATGAAAATTCTTAGGTTGTTATAGATAAAGCTTCCAGGATCTTT
>BQNB010138375.1:0-17716 GCA_026074375.1 Tanacetum coccineum | reverse complement strand
AAAAATTAAGCAGAGTTTCATTTCCTAGAAATGACATAAATCGCTTGATGTCAGCCTGTAATATTTCGCTAACATACATATTTCGCTTACACATTTCGCTTACATACATATTTCGCTAGCTTCATACATATTTTGCTACCTTCAATACATATTTCTCTTTCTTTAAATAGAAACCTACTTTTTCACAAAAAATAACCAAAAACTCACCCTTTTTGATGTTTTACCTTGATTTTTCTTGCACAACTAGTTATCTTAGGCCTAGATCTTGCTTAAAAACATAAACTTTAAGACTTTTAAACACAAAAATCCGGGTGTGAATTTTAAAGCACACAAAACCAAAAAATAACCAAAACTAACGATCTAAACAAGTTATAAACGCACACAAGCTAACGATATCACCCCATGGCGACTGATACCAATTGTAGATGTATCAAATCACTTAACAAATGAACAAGATAAGAAAGAAAGTTTAGAGAGAGAAAGTGAGTTATAGCACTTAGAGAGAGAAAGGAAAGGAAAATGTATTATGTGAGAACCAAATGAACAACCAACCCTCTTCAAGGTATGGAGAGCGGTATTTATACCTACACTAGGCCGGTCACATAAGGATGACTTATGTTGACCTGGTTAGCTTGGTAAGTTTCCAAATATTGTTGCTACGAGCTATACTATTACATATTGGTAGTGACCGAGTCTTTTCTTGATTTCTAACAATGTCCTTGTAGCCGAACCACTATAAATACTTGTGTCACGATTCTATCTCTTCTAACTCTACCTTTACTTTACTTGTGCTTATTATTTATTTCTTATTACGTAGATCAAATCAATATCATTAACTTCACATAAACACGATCTATAATTTTTAAAGTTAAATTTTAATCGGTAAAACTATTCAACCCTCCTCCCCCTTCTAGTTTTCCACACCAGGTTTGGTATTTTATAGGTCGTAGAATGCTTACCTGGATGAGGTCATTGACATGGGAAACCATAGCATGAGACCTTTCTAGGAAAAGACTACGTCTTTTCTACCTAATAGGGGTGCAATTGGTTTAAGCCTTAACTAATTTAGGCTAATTCCCTAGGAAGGCCAGTAATATTTCATGGTTTCTAGTCAAAGACATCTAGACTATGTATTTAATAACTAGACAAGTTGGTTTTTTTACCTATGGTAGAAGTTGTGCTCCAATTGTCACATGTTGATATGGGAAACCTGGGTTGATCACAAACCTTTCTTCCATGAGGTTGTTAGTTGTATATGCTTCCCATTTTATCTCCTTTTTCTTGGTCCTTTCCACTACGGCAGCCAAACTTGCATCCTTTACAAGGTAGTCACTTTTCACCGTTGCCATGCCTTCCTTGGTTGGGAATTCGACTACTGATGGTTGATACTTTCTTACTAAGCTTTTGCATTGTAGTTATTCCCGGTAAGACATTGTAATTTGATATTGATTTAACAACAAATAATTCTAGCATGATTGTTCTTGATAGTGGATGGGTCTTGATTGTGAGTTCTAAATCTATCACCCCCTCAATGTAAGAAATTTCCCCTTAAAAGCCAATTAATGACGTTGTTGGTTCTTTAAGATTGCGTTTGACATGTTCCGGAAGCTTACTGAAGCAGTGCTCGTACATTATGCCGATTGAACTTCCTTTATCCATGTATATCCTGCTAACTTTGTAATTAGCTATCGTGGTTGTAATGACGACCAAATCTGATGATGGGATGAAAGTGTCTCATGGAATGCTTCTTGATGGGATTTTTTTGCAGTTCTTCATAACATCATTGTTTCTTTTGTTACCTGATTGCAAGGACTGGATCATATTGATGTGATATGATGGTTCTTCAGGAGCTCTATTGTCATTGGCTGCCTTTCTTGTTTCTTGGATATAATGCTTAATGTTTTTGGGCACGAGTAGGTTCTCAAAGAGTCTATAATCAGAAGTCCATCGAACAAACTGTTCCCTAAGAACTACTATTGGTTTAATGTGCTCAAGTATAAGTGAGCTATCTTGAGAGGTTGAGCAAAGTAATGACAACATGGTGTTTTTAAGTTGGGCTCATAATTACACTCCCCTGGGATTTGGCGCTAGGTGGTGGTGTGGTTTAAACATTAGGTATATAGGTATACGAAGGAGTATAAGCAGATAGATGTATGTTTACCAAGAGCAAACCTTCCTTATTTTTTCTTACATATGTTTCAGGTAAGCCATGACAACTAGCGTAACCTAGATGCATTGTTGCCCTTCCTCTGGTTGTACCCTAACACATATTCAGTTGTTTGACAATAGTGTTTAAAACCCTTTTACTTGCGGTTGTACCCTGAGAACATGATCTTGACCTACCTTACTTGACTAATTAGCCTAGAAACTCCTTGCTCCTCCTGAGACCATGTTGGGCTTGCTGGAAAGGTGTTGTCTGCCCGCTGACGTGATCCTTTCCTGTATGTACCTCTCTAGACGCTCATCTTGTAAAGCTTCTAAGTGGTTGGTGTGCTTTGTTTTACACTATCTGTTGACCCTCCTAAGTGTTAGTGAGGTCTTCCACCTGGACCGGTCCGAGGTGGTTGTGGGTTATTTCTAACAAACGAGTTTGTGAGGTTTGGTCACCAACCATTTTTAGCTAAAAACTTGTTAAAACAGGAAAACATATGTGTTGTTTTGGTGAGAAAATGAAAAATTAGGTAAAAGTTTGTGGTTTTTTTGTAACATGTCCCACGGATGGCGCCATGTTATGTAAGATATGTAAAACGTGATTAAGAGATGTTTTGGGATGGTTTTGTTGTTCGATTTTATGTGTACAACAGTTAGGACCCAAAGGAATAATTAAGAATCAAGAAGGTCAGATAACACTTCAACTAACCATAAGTGTGTGTTTATTGTATGAAACAGTGTGTGCAAAATGTATAAGAGAATGATGCATTTGCATATGTTGGACGCTCTCTATTTATAGATGAGCATCTAGGGTTTGTGGGATAAACCCATTTAAAAAGATCAACGGTTGGAAGCGAGCTAGGTGTTCATCATCTAATGGAAAGACAAGGATGACAAGTGACATTCCTTTCTTAGCTTGGTACGGTTCGTACATGGTCCTGCCCATTTCCTTTATTTCTTGCTGTATGTATCTCACTGTCATATGTTAGATTGTACATCTTAACCCTTAGTGATAGTTGAGAGAAAGTTGTCTCACACAACCACACGGCCTGAGAAGTGTTACTAGGCCCTTAGTGATAGTTGAGAGAAAGTTGTCTCACGTTTGTATACCACGCGGCCTGAGAAGTGTTACTAGGCCTTGTATGGTCTGGGGATATGGTTGTGCCTATCAAGTGTTGATAACAAACCTTAGTAGTAGGCCTGATTTTGGCGTATGATTAGTGGGCTTGGATCACTAACATTGATATGATATCAATCGTTCATGTCGAATTCGTATAATATGTATTAAATACAAAGTACTTTTTGTCAATCAAAACTTGCACTGACTACAAATATCATACTTAATTACTAATTGTTTGCTAATACTCTTTTTAAAACAGATGAATTAACAATATATGATAAATTGGCGCAATTCATTTTGAAGCATTTATGAGCATTTAGCGTTTTGAATAAAAGTTTGCTTAACAACACGCTATTAAAGAAACATTAAGTACATGTTTGTTTGATGAGTTTGTTAATTATGAAATCACAATGACTCCATTTCTAAATGTTTTGGTTGAAGTTTTAGATTCAAAAAATATTAAAATATAGCATGCACACCCATAGAATGAAACCAACTTAAAAGAGTTGTGATTTACTATTCCAGTGAGACCTCATGTGACACTATTTTTCTCACCACTCATTTATATTTTTTAAATAAGATACCCATATCACATTTATTAAGCCAAATAACATGTTCGGCAATGAAACTTTTTGTTAAATCCATTGTCATTTTACTTTATACCAAAACTTATACCCATTGTAATTTATGACAACAAACCAAACGCACCCTAAAAGTTCTAAGCTTACTTTTTCAAACATTCGATCTCCCAACGTCGTTTTTACTTCGTTTTACAAAGTAAATCGCAACTTTACCAAACACTTTTACAAACAAAACAACTAATTATCACCGCGTACACTTCTAATTTCCTGTCCTATCTTTTTTTCTATCGTAGAAATACATTGTCGTTGCTTGCGTTCGAATGTCACATAGACAATAAAAAGCTTCCCTTTTATTTTATTTAGCCACAACAAGAAAGTCGAGAAAAGTACCCAAAGCCAAAAAAAACCCTCCTACATACATACATACGCCGCCCAAAGAAAAAAAGAAAGCCCGGCGGTGCGGTGGGCTGTGGACCGGCTCAACCACCCAATAGTTATTATTTCACACTCCACCTTTTTTATCTTTTCTTTTTTTTCCATTTTACCAAATACCAATAGTTATGGGATGCGCATTTTATCCCCCTCCGCCCCCCACCGCTAGATCCCCATTTCAGCCGCGTCCCCTTTTTACCCTAACCCTATTTCATTATGCCCCCAGTCCTTTAATTTCATTAGATCATTTTCATTTTCTATATTATGGATATTGTTTCTTTGTCACAACCAACGCCACTCACCCGTCGTATACCTCCCCCGTGCTGGACTAATGACGAGACAGTAGCGTTAATCGAAGCGTATCGCGATAAATGGTATTCTGTAAGGAGGGGTAATTTAAGGGCCCCACATTGGCAAGAAGTTGCTGATTCTGTTTCTGTTAAATGTGGTTCTGATTTACCCAAAACTTCGATTCAGTGTCGTCATAAGATGGAGAAGCTTAGGAAACGGTATCGAAATGAGGTTCAAAGGATTGGCGATGTGCCGAAAAGTGTGAGGTATAAGTCGACTTCTTGGGTGCATTTTAAGTTGATGGATTTTATGGAGTTGGGTTTGGATCCTAATGATTTTGATGATGATGATGTGGAGGGGGAGAATGAGGAGGATTTGATGATGTATACGAAAGGCGTTGTTAAGCCGGTTCAGTTAAAGTATTATAACGCTGTTGGTGCGAGTAATGGGAATGCTAATGGGGTTAGGATTAGGATACCTAGTAATACTGTTAGTAATCCTCCTGTTCATGTGCCAGCATTGTTAGGGGTGCCTTACTATGGTGATGGGAGTGGGAGTGGGAGTGGGAGTGCGAATAGATTGGGTGATGATTATCCTTCTCCTGTGAATAGGAGTTACGGGTCAGGGAAGAGGAAGGAAGTGGAGGAGGAGGATGTGGATGTGGGGAAAAGTAATGGGAATGCGTTGGATGAGATGGTGGCGGCTATTAATAAGTTAGGGGATGGGTTTATGAAGATGGAGAAGATGAAGATGGATATGGCTAGGGAGTTTCAGTTGATGAAAATGAAAATGGATATGCAACGGACACAGATGATTATTGAGTCGCAGCAGAAACTTGTGGATTCGTTTTTGTCGGAGAGGTTGAACAAGAAGTTTAAGAGAATGCCTACACCAGAGGCCTGAATATGTGATTTCGTGGTTTAATGTTAGGGTAAGTAAGATTATGTATTTCCATTGAAGTTTTGTTAATAATCTTCTCTAGTAGTAGTAGTGAAAAGTTAAAACCTTCATGTTTTTTTGCTCGATGGAAATTCTAGGTTATGTTGAAGAGCAGAACAGAGCTCTTGGTTATGCAAATGACTGTTTTTGTTATCATTTCTTTACAATATTTGTTTATTTTGTGTATAACTTTAGTATGCATTACGTATGATTTGATTCACATTGGAAAAGGTGGTTTATTTGCTAGATACTCTTATTAGATTTAGAGGAATGTTGGATATTCCAAAAATGATCATCTTTTAATGGTGCCTCTTTGTCGTCAAGGTCAACCTTTTCTGTTTATTTCGTATTCACAATGTCTATCTTCGGCTAGGGCTTCCTAGCTGGTCGGTTAAGAAGGGAAGCAGAAGTGTTAACAAAAATTAGTTAGAGCTTTTTAGTTTTGCTATCCTTGTATAGCAACACACGATTTATGTTTACCTTGTAACATCTGCATTCTTTTCCTAACCAGTTTTAGCAAGAAAAAATAATTGTTGGATTTTGAATTCAGTGATATATGAGAAATGATATATCCTCAAAAGATTTACAAAAAAGTTTCCACACAATGATGTGGTAAGATTATTTGTCCAATCAAAAAAGGTCCTTGCTTTTTTCACAATTATTTTGGTTGGACAAATGACGTTGTCACATCCTTGTGTGAAAACTTTTTTGTAAATCTTTTGTGGACATAGCATTTCTCTATGATAGTCAAAATTCTAAAACTTGTTAATTACCGAGCAATAACCTATGGGTGCTTGGCAATTATAATGACCAATAACTTTCAGGTGCTAAGCAAATTATAGTCATTGTGTGTTGGGTCATGCCTTCACCATTGAGTGGAATACTACCATTATCTTGGATCTTTTGTTAGTCTTTGGATGTGGTGCTTTTGAGCTTCGGTTATCTCATAGAATAGATAACAAGAGCTCTAGCTGCATTTAGTTAACTATGGTGTGAAGCCACAATGCTCACTTCTGTTAGAAAGGACACCCCGATGCCCCATACCTGTCCCAAAGTAAGAAAATAGTTCTATTGTCTCTGCAGAGGACGACCCTTTAGTATTTAATTACAACGCAATTTCATTTTTGGGGTCCTTTTGGAAATTTAAACGCCCATGCAGTACCTGTTTTTTATGGTTTGTTCTGTTTTTCATATTTTGTTTGGAGTTAAAGGATGATTATATTTAGAAGCATATCTCATTATCTTGTTTATATTTCTACCCATATAGTTTGTTGCTAGAATTGGCAAAACCCAAAATACCAGCAGACCTTACTAACAAAAAATACCCATATAGTTTGTTGTTAAATTCTTCATAACGTCGCCTGACGCAGCAGACCTTACTAACAAAAAAATCCACTTATTCTCTACAAATCTGGTAAAAGATTGAAATAGTTCCAGACAACTGTCAATTGCAAATGGTTGACTGTTTATTAACATAGGGGCATTGACATTCAGGGCACGTTTGGTAGAGAGAATTTCAGAGATTAGAAATGAAGTAGAGAATAGAATTCAGAGAATAGAAATCAGTGAAGAATTTTATTTGATTCTACTGTTTGGTAACATCAGAGACTTTTTATCAGGTAATCACGACTGTAGCAGAGTTTTCAGGGGATCTTATTTACCCAAGTATTTGTACTTTGCTCATTGCGGAACTAAAGAAGGGCATTTCTTAGCTCATCTCAAAGGTATTGATATTCTGGCCCACTGTGATTATGCTTGAGCCGTGTAGGGTGTGGCTTCTCTTAACTCATCAATAGAATAGAAAAGGAGATTTAATTGTTTTGTTAGGAATTAAGCGCCCCCCAAAAAAGTTGTTTTTCCCTATTTAGCTGTCCTGTTTCGATGTTGCTTTTAAATATAGTCCTTAACAACTTGGATGATCCGAAATTCTAGAACCTGAAGTATTGAATACACAGTAAATTCACATTGGTTGACGGTGTGCAGGTGATGTCTTCTTACTGGATCATTTTTTTTTGAACGACGACTTTATTAAAACCACTAGCAAGGAGCTAGAAAATTACAAAGGAATCAAAAAAGGGTGTTGAAGCCAACTAACCTAATTTAAAGTTCTATTACATCTAGCTACACACCAATAAAAAGAGCGTAAAACAATATTATCGAAAATAGCATCTTTTCGGGGAATAGGAGACGCAAAAAGGAATTGGTTCCTGAAGTTCCAAAGGCTCCACCAAGAAACGTAAAACACGCCTTCCAACACCTCTTTCGTCTTAGAACCTAAACGGATAGATTTGAACCAAATGAGCCAATCTTCGTACGACTCATAAGGATGAACATCCAAATTCCACCATCTACAAATTAACTTCTGAATATCTTTCGCCACAGAGCAACCGAAGAATAAATGGGACGAATCCTCGAGCACGTGATCACAAAGAGGACAAGCCAAAGACGGAAGCGAGACATTCCTACGAGACAAATTCGATCTAGTAGGTAAACGATCGAGATAAAGTTTCCAAGCAAAAACGTTTACCTTAATCGGAATACTTTTAATCCATCGAGTAGGAACTTCCATTTTAGGGAGAAAAGCCTCATCTAACATAGATCGAACATCCTTGACTTGAAAAACACCATCGCCATTTAAGTCCCAAAACCATCTGTCATCCATATTAGATAAAATAACCGTATCAAGTAATAACGAAAGCTGATCAAGTTGTTGTGACTCTACACCTCCTCGGACATGACGACGAAAAGAAGAGGAGATAGACGTATTCATCTTATCAGCAACCGATATGTCTTTATTCTCTTCAAGAGCAAACAAACGAGGAAAAGAAAGCTTGAGAAGATTATCGCCAATCCAAAGATCTTTCCAAAAGCTTGTACCTGTACCTTTTCCCACACGAATCTTACAATGAGAAATGAGATCGACACCTTTGACTTTAAGGGAGTTAACTTCTGTTATGATGGAGCTCCATGTCGAATTGAAAGCAGCAGAAAGAACATGACCATTCAAGCCATGTAAAGCTGATATAATTCGGGACCATAAGGAGTTATCATGAGAAAGGTAGCGCCATACCCACTTGAAAAGAAGAGCCCGATTGAGAGCGAAGAAACTAGAAACTCCCAACCCTCCGAATTTCTTAGAAGCAAGCACCTTAGACCATTTGACCCAAGCAATCTTTCTATCACCCTCTTGAAAAAGACCATTAAAAAATTCCTACGCAGACTTCTCACATATAATTAGAAAACAGATTTGGGTACTTGAAAAATAATATCGACTGTTGTAGATAGGAGTGGAGCAAGAATACGATTAAGAAGGTATGACGACCCCCAACAGATAAGGTATTAAGTTTCACATAGATCACCTCTTCTTCATCTTATAATGTCTCGTCCCAAAGCCTTTTAGAAGACATATTATCTCCTACTAAAATACCTAAGTATTTAAAAGGAGCTTTCATTATCAAACAACCAATAGACTTAGCAGCTTCAGCCACACAATTATCTGGGATACCGACACCAAGAAGATGACTCTTCTGAATATTTATTGACATACCAAAAAAGTAAGGAGAAACATTCGAAGAATATCTCATGATTCTTATAGTTAGAATGAGACTACTTCACCAATAAATACGCGTCGTCGGCGTAGGAATAAATGTGACAAGTAGTTAGAAGGGTCAATCTTTTATCCTTTAAAATTCCCGCTTCCACTGCCGGGAAAATGATATGTGGAGAGACTCCATAATGTGTAAAAACAAATAAGGGAGCTAAGGGGTCCCCCCTGTTTCAAGACTCGGTATAAATGAAATTCAGTATTAGGAACTCCCGTTAAACTAAATTAGAGGCTTCACCGAAGACAAACCTTCCACGAATCCATATGAACGCCATATAGGACCGAATCCAAAAGTGATGAGAACCTTCATCAAGATAATCCCATCTAACGGAATCATTGCCTTGGCGAATCGACTTTAAATAACTTGGCTTGTTGCTTTTTAAGTTTGCAACCAAGCTAAGATTTCATTGATAATATAAGTGACCATGAGATCTGTCTATTAGGAAGGATTGCAGTCTGAACATTGAGATGAGATCCGGAATAAAACAGGAAAGCCGAGAAGCTAGGATCTTAGTAACGGGGGGGGGGGGGGGGGAATTTGTAAAGGCTTCCAATTAAAACTGATGGGACGGTAGTCCTAACAACTTTCGGCTAAGAACTTTTGGGATGAGGGCACAAATGGAAGTGTTGATCCATAGCAAATTCTACCCATGATCAAAAAACCATTTCACAGCTTTGCAAAAGTCAGAGCCATCAACGCGTCCAACTTAACAAAAAATTCGAAGTAAAAAACCGTCGGCCCAGGGGATTTATCAACTCCAAAACCCCACACGGGGGGTGGTGCGATTATCTTCATTTGAGATTGAGAGAATTCAATTATAAAGATCTGACTTTATTGGAGATTTGAAAAGGAAGTTAAGGGGATACCTCGTCTAGAACGGGTCTTGGATTCTGTCTGTAATGTGCCTTTAAACTCTTGTTTAAAACAAGAATCAGGTTCGACAATCCAATCACCATATACCATAATACCTTTTAACATGAAAGTATTGGCGCGTTTTTGTTAATGATAGCATGAAAGTATTTGGGTTCTCGTCCACTCGATTGCCAAACGATATTTCGCTTTTGCCATGATATCACGGTTTGTTAGAAGATTTGAACATCGTGTTAATTGTTTCAAGACTTCCAAACGAGAAAAAGAGAATGTCGTAGGTGACTCCATCCATTGATTAACACTTTATTCAATGTCACATTATTTAGATTTAAGATCTTTAGAAGACCTACTGAAGCTTTTGATTATCCATGTTTATGCTCGAATCTCTCTCTTCAACATTTGAAGCTTTTTTTTAAAAGAATTCTTACAATTGGAATCATCAGAATAAAAGAATTCCAGATTTGAGACACAAGTCATACTGAATCCAGGAAGCTCAAGCCAAGAGTGATAAAAACGAAATGGAGTAGGGCCAAAATCATAAAAGACTTCCTTAAGTAAAATAGGCATGTGGTCTGAGAGGTGACGATCCAGACAGATAGCCGAAATGAGAGGAAAAGCTGAAAGTAATCCATAGACATTAGTAATACCTATCTAATTAATCATCTTGGTTGCCGAAGGATGGCCTATGTGAAAGGAGAATCCTTCCAGCTAGTATGTTTAAACCCGAATTAGAAATAAAGGAATTAATAGCGTTAGGCTCCATGACTGTAAAAACCGATCCCCACCGTTCCTCAAATACATCTAACTCCGTTGGAAGTCCCCCATAATAAAACTTCTCCATTCCAACTAGTGATACGAGATTCGAGATAACTCCACAACTTAGTTAGATGCAAACAGATGGGGGGCATAGTCGAAATAATAATAACTTTGATTGTTCGGTATTCACGTCCCTTTCATAAGCTATAAAAATTCTTCAGATATATATGATGATCCTTCTTGAAGAAAGTTAGTATCCCAAGCAGAAAAGATTACACCTGAATTGCACTAGCCTCACTTATTTTGGTCGAAAAAAATAGTTTCCCCATAGAAATTTAAACCTTCCATAGTCGTAACACTTCTCCATCTTAGTTTCTTGAATAGACAAAAAACTTTATTTATGTTAGAAATCACTCCTTGATCCATCTTTCTTAGCCTTGATCCTAGGCCATTGGATATTTATAAGGAAGACTAGTCATTCGGAAAACTAATTGTTCTCCTTGAGTTCCAATAATCTTCTCCATGTCTTTAGTACAACTTCCATAGAAAGCCCATTGTTTGACCACACCGTAATAATTTCTTCTACAAATCTCCATATATGGAACCGCCTTCATTGATCTTAACCCTATTACTAAAACTTTCAAAGAGAGACTCTGTCCACGGAGTTTTCCGCCTCTTCCAATACTCTCGAATTACTCCTTGCCGACCTACTAGGAGGTCGATCGGATTCTGCTTCAGGAATATCTTAATTATTACATGCTGGGATATCATTGGCAGGTGTGAAACCCGAAGAATAAGGGATGCTGGTTGACGTATCTGTGGTTCTTACTTCTTTAGTGCGTTTGTCAAGTAAGTTGTATATATTGAAAGGATCAGACGATACCTCCGTTATCATTAGTACTAACCATGTTGATGCTCGAAACCTGAACTTCACCGTTATCGTCAAAGTTTGTGTCCGGAAACCACTTTACTAGCATTCTTCACATCGTCGTTTGTTCAGGATTATTGCCTGTTCATTGATCTTAGCGGACTCGTTCGTCCGAGATTAAAATTTCTTTCTCAGGAAGAAATCAATCTTTGAGAGGAATGGGACCAAACAAAAAGTTCCTTGGCACGAGCCTAAAAAACCTTCCTTTTACAATAAGCTGTAATACTTTCCAAGATGTTCTCCGTTTGGCTGGTCTTAATACAAATACGTTTCCTTGCAAAGAGGTCATCATACCCATCTTCTATTTATTTCATGATATATTCAATTTTATTGGTGAGTTGAGAGAAACATTTTTTGATTGTAAATTTTTATAATCAATCGGTGTCTTTTTGTTAAAGACGGCTCGTTTGGCCCGTGCTCATTTAGCTCGTGCCCGTTTAGTCTTAGTGTTGAATTCGCTCGTTTGGCCCTTTGCTTGTGCCCGTCCGACTTGCTTGTGCCTGTCCGACTTGCCCATTTTGTCACCTCTACTTTAGATTTGAATGTTACGAAAAAATAAAGAATTTTTAAAAAGTAGAATTAAAAATAAAAAGATATTTACTGGATTTTTTTTGGAAAGTTAAGAAGTGAAACCAATACTATAATAAAATAAAAAATACATCTGTATTATATTCATTGAGGAAAGTCAAGTTTTGCATACAAAAGCTATGCATGTAACTAACGAAACTTAACAATTTCGAAAAGACGAAGATTGGCGTGACCATATTCTTTCACAAACCATACACCGTTACTGCTAGGTTTGGGCACTCGGTTGGTAGAATATGAACCATTTTTCTTGCATTAATTGACTAAAAATCAAAAATTAAGTATTACAACACTTAAAGGGAAATTATGAACTAATCAAAATATATGTTATTATACATATCGTACAAATCTTCAATGAGTTCTAACATTATGGCTTACATCATTCGATAAGTCAAATCTTCATCAATCGTTAAGGTAAAAATATATTTTTTTGTAAACAATTATGTTCTTAATTATTTTAGTCGATTATTATATTGTTAACGAGTTATTGTTTTCAATGTCTATTACATTTTATTTGTATTGACGTTTATCTTTAATTTATGTCTTTAACTACTTATGTTACTCTCTTTAATTTGAACCTTATGTTATTTGGATGTGAAATAGTTGTATCGGTATGGTTAATAGTTATTTTAATTAAATTTTGTCATTATTTTGTAAAGTTATGTTAGAAAAAACATATAAATGAACAACGTTTGCTCGCCACTATATTTAGTTATCGGGTACCCGCCGTCGCATTGCGCGGGTACCCGGCTAGTCTTATCAATATATTTACAAAAAAGTCTTCGATTTAGTGATGAAATTGTGATGCATAATCAATATTTTTTTTGTCATTACTAAATAATCCTATAAAAAAATTTGTTTATCCTTTGAATTACTCATATATCCCATGAATTTTTATTCGCACCGGAAACTATTCTACAAGAAGTTCGAATCCATTCCGTTCGGATATTGATCGGTCTAGGTTTGACATGGTTTACGCGTTACTGGTTCACAGAAGACTTAATATCTCTCTATTAGCTAAACCCTTTCTTATTCTTACCTTGCTTTGGACTCAATATTTTGTTCGTACACAATCAACCGTTTCTTATTCTTAGCTTGCTTTGGACTCAATATTTTTTTCGTACACAATCAACCGATACTTGTCTTAATTTATTTATGATTTTGATACTCCCATTTTAATATTCGATCATTATCATCAAGTTTCTTTTTATAATTTTTCACATATTGGATTTGAAGAAAAGCCCCAAACAATTTCGTATTTAATGGACCAAATACTTATTTACATACTTTACAATGACAAAACCAATCAAACTATTACAGTACACTTTGTATAAAAGAACCATACTCATATTCTTGTTTGACAAAAAAGGGGTGCGTAAATTCATCAAGGCAAAATAAGTTCCGACCACTCTGGTCGGTCTTGGTTCAACCCGGCGTGGCGGCGTGGCCAGTCCTACGTCAGGCCAAGTTCCATATCAGAGCCCGGCCCAAAATCGGTTCCTGCCTAGCCTCAGAGCGAACCTGGTTTGCTCCGGATTTTAGCTTGGTTGAAACCCGGTTTTTTAATCTCTTTCTACTTTTAAACTTGAAATTTGCCAACACAGTAGATACGAAGAATAAAATGTTGAATTGCTATCAGAGATGTAGACGGATAGAATTGGCTAAGCATTTTATTCAGACAAATATAGAACCAAAATGGATGGTTTTGCGTCTATTACTGGTTTTTCCTCCTGAGTTGAGACAATTCTATCATATAAAGGAGGATAAACTTGTGAAGTCGGATATTAATGAAATCTATTGAAGAATTATCATTCAGAATAATACTCTTACAAATTATCTATACTAGTAAATCTCGGCACATGGGCCGCACACTTGAGCTCACGGGTCGCTTAGGCATGGGCTTTTTTTTCTTCTTTTCAGAATGGGTATTAACATATTTTTATTTGGTTCATCAAAGACTGACTAAGCCCGTCTTAGCTATGTTTCACGTATATACATAGCAAGTCGTTATTCAGTAGGTCACAACAAGTATCAAATAACCGTAGAACAACACAGTACGCAAACACCCCGTCGCGAAGCGCGGGTTTACAAACCTCGTTTATTAACAAGTATAGCTACGCCAGAATGAATATCTCGGGAAGAATTTTTGCAACAAGCAGTGGATGCATTTCTTGATACTGCAATATGTGGACAACCGATGAGGGATGATCATAATAGAGTTAACAAGTCTCTTTTGGGTGTAGTTTTTTATTTGTCAAGAAGTGAAAGAGACGAAGTGTACTACTCCATCTACAGTTTTAAGAATAATTCCAAACAGTATATAACATGGTACAAAATAGAGATGGGCAAATAAACGGTTTCCTCCAAACCCGGGGTCCGGGTCGAAACCGGAATACCGAACGGTCAACCCCGGTTTTGACCAAAACAGGTTCCGGTTTTTGGCCAAAACCGGCGGTTTGGAACGTTCGGGGCTTGCACCGAAAATGCGGTTTGACAACCGGTTTTTCGAAACGGTTTGGAGAAAACCGGTTTCAAAAACCACGGTTTGGACCCGACCCGTATTTTGTGAGGATAATAGAGGAGTACCGGGAAATCACCCTTTTTATGATTTTCTTATCCTTTCTATCTTATCTTGAGACAATGGAGGACCCTGGAATCACCCCTTTTCTCATTTTCTTATCCTATCTATGATTTTCTTGTGCTATAAATAAGTGTGTTATATTACATTGTAAATCACAATTTAACATTACATTACAATCTTCTTAAGCAATTCAATAAAACCTATCCACCTCAATGGCAAGTGAATCCGCCTCAACTACCACCGGTGCTGGTTCAACAAGTGCACCGACAATTCGTGAAATCATACCAACCAATCGAACCCCCGAAGTTTGGAAAGACTTCAACATGTGCATTATGACCAACGGTCAGAAAAAAGACCAATGCAAGTATTGATTGCATTTCTTCGCGGGAGGGTTCCAACACGTCGTTGAAGAATCATACAACCATCCGCATTGTGAAGTTTTAAAGGCGCAGCAGAATCAGAATCCGGAAATCGGAGGCAACGTCGATGGAGAGATGGGCTAATTTTCATGGTTCAATCAGATTATCTTCGAGAACAATTCGCGGGGTTGGTGATTTCAACGGGGTACCATTCAACACTTTGACCAGAGCAGACAACGAGGGTGTTCCAAAATCACTATGGCAACCTCGATACCATCATGTAAGTTCGTTCTTCTCTAAAAACGTGTTGCAATGAAACTACTGGGTAGCGGCTAAACAAGCAACAACTTGCATGGTTTTGTAAATTAAATATTAAGGTCAACCTAACAACGGAATATGGTCCGCCTCCTCATAAATTTGCCGGGTTATTACTTGTGTGTTACCGCACATTGGATATGAAACCTTAGAACTTGGGCAAATGTTGAAGCGGGGTAATTTCGTTCGGAAGAGTTTTCGTTAGTTCTCTCGGTACAAAACTTGAAGTATATGTTGAAAAACGTCTTTATAATGATGGTTTGAAAGAAAAAATTATGTCAATTACTTTGGAATTGCTAGCAAGAACACAAGCGCCATGGATAACTAAAATTAAAATTCAAACCCATCATATCGCGGAGGTAGGTTTTATACAGTAGTTGTGTTGCACAAATCATTAACTTGGTTGGGCAAGCTGTTTAAAGGTCCTCCCTAATAATCTAATGACAGAGTCTTTCAAACAAATGTTAAAAAGATGTTTTAAAAATCTGGTGATATAAATCCGAAAACGCTATATTAAAGTATGTAAGGATGCAGACAACCCTTGTTATTCAAACCGAATTGGGACGTTGATAAACGATGGAACTCCACTTTTGAAATGTTCGGACAGTGGTTTGAAACAGAAATGACGTTGGTGTATTTTCATGAATATTGTGGTCACTAAGACATGGTAGAAGGTTTAAAAAAGTTCCGGTGAATATGTGGTTCCTTATGAATCGTTTTTTAAAACTAATTACTTCGGATGTGTTTCAAAAATTTTGCTACGGTTATTTTGTCAGGTGGGTTTACTACCAACATTCTCCATTGGTACGTTCAAAACAGATTTTTTTATAGTTGCAATTTATCTGTATTGATAGACTTGAGGGGGGTGGGGGGGGGGTGTTGTCATGTATGGTTCAACCAATGAAGAAAAAACTTAAGAAGTATTTTGAAAACATCCCATCGATAATTACTTGTGCAGCCGCTTTAAATCCCTGTTTTAATGTATCCGGGGTAGACTTTCTTATTGAGAATATAAGTAGGGACTTGGAGTTTGAAGATGATGGTTTTGCAACTAGGTCATTGGATTGGTTTCACGAATCTTTCCAAGGTTTGTATAATATGTATTATACAAAATATGGTACTAACCAGACTCAATCAACAAGTGGTGGGGGTTCTTCATCGGGGGTGAGTCGTGATCCTTATGCTCGTTTGCTACACGGTTTAAACCAACATAAAAAAAAGAAGTCAAGGGGTGATCCTACAATGTCCTCCGAGTATGAGCAATATCTCAAAACAGATTTTGTCTCAGGACTTCAGCCCAAGGACTTTGCATCTTATGATGTATTGGGGTTTTGGAAATCAAAGGAAAATCAGTTTCCTGTTCTATCCCGCATGGCCATGGATATATTAAGTGTCCAAGCTTCTTCGGTAGCATCTGAATCAGCATTTTCAACAAGTGGTAGGTTGTTGACAATCCGAAGAACAAGACTAACTCCGGAGTCTTTAGAGATGTGCATGTGCTTGAAGGATCACTTAGACGCTCATGAGCGTAAACAAAACAGCTCTCCTCTTGAACTACCCTTAGACGTTGAAGAAGGTGTCTTTAATGACGAGGTGCAACAAAATGAAGCCACTCAACTTACCGATCAAGAAATTGCGTTAGATGCTAGTAGCGATGGCTCTTTGTCTTCAGGAGAACAACGTCGTGATTATATGATGAGCAGCGGAGCCGAAGATGACCAAACCGGAGAGGGAGGGTCTATGTCACATGGTTACACTTACTACTAGTATTGTGTTGTATTTCCTAATCTTTTGTTGTATTTACTTTATGTATTTCTTTTATGTTGTATTTCGTTTATGTAATATTATGGTTTGTATTCAATAAAAGTTGAAGGTTAATCAGTTTATAGTATAACAACACCCAAAAAAAAAAAAAAAAAAAAACAAACCCGGTCAAACCGGTTTTAGTGGTTAACCGGAACCGAACCGGTTCCAAACCGGTTTCGGCTCAACCCGGTAACAAACCGGTTCCAAACCGGTTCAGGGTTTGGCCAAACCGGTTTCGGCTCCGTGTTGACCGAAACTGGTTCCTGTTTGACTCAAACCGAACCGATCTGGTTAACCGATTTGCGCACGACTAATTTGTTTTGCTTTAATTTTTCTTCCATGTATTGATTTTATTTGCTTTGTGGGTATTGATGAGATGGGAATACTTGGATTCATT
>BQNB010138374.1:6313-17716 GCA_026074375.1 Tanacetum coccineum | reverse complement strand
CCCGTCAGTTTGTGGATGGTACGCAGTACACATATCCAGGCTAGTACCCAAAGCCTTTTGAAGTGATCTACAAAAATTTGATGCGAACCTCGGGTCACGATCACAAATGATTGAGACAGGTATTTCATGCCTCGTGACCACCTCCTTTAGGTACATTCTTGTCAATTTCTCCATGGGATCGGTTTCCCTCACTGGTACAAAGATTACAGACTTAGTGAGTCAGTTAACAATCACCTAAATGGTGTCATAACCTTCCAATGACTTAGGAAGCTTTGTGACAAAATTCATGGTGATATTGTCCCACTTCCATTGAAGTATCTCGGGTTGTACCAATAATCCTGATAGACTTTGGTGTTCGGCCTTGACTTTAGCACACGTCAGACATTTGCTAACATAGGTGGTGATGTTGGCCTTCATATTGGGCCACCAATATAGATTCTTCATGTCCTGATACATCTTGTCAGAACCGGGATGGATAGAGTATTTTGACTTGTGGGACTCGTGCATGATCACAATCCTCAAGTCCACCATAACATGGCAACCAACTCCTGCCGTTTAAGCATAGGGTTCCATCGGCCCGAGGCTCCAATTTCTCCTTCGGTATATCCTTCCTGATCATACCTCCTACATCTTTGTTCTTGAGATTTTCTGGTTTCTGTGCTTCAGTCTGAGCATTCAAGATTTGTTTGGGAAGATCCAAACTAATAGTCATAACTAAAGCTCAAACTCTTAATGGTTTAATTCACTCTTTCCTGCTCAAAGCATCAGCAACAAAAAAACATTTGCCTTCCCTGGGTGTAAACAAATCTCACAATCGTATCACTTAGCAGCAACTCTTAAACCAACGACGTTGCCTCAATTCAACTCCTTTGTCTATAATGTGTTAAGACTCTTATGATCTTTAAACACCGTACACTTGGTTTCCATACAGGTAGTACCCCCCAGATCCAAATCTTCCAGAGCAAACACCACTACACCAAGTTCCAAATCATGAGTATATAAAATTCATCTCAGAATCATTCAACTGTGTCTGTAATGCGTAAGCAATCACCTTCTCGTTTTGCATCAACACCGCACCCAATCCTTTATGTGACGCATCACAATAAACAATGAAGTTCTTAGCTCCTTGAGGAAGAGCTAAGATAGGTGCGCTACATAACTTATTCTTCAAGTGCCATAAAAAGCTACTTCCTCCGCTTGACACCCCCCATTCAAAAGTGCGACTTCTTCTGACAGTAGTATGGTCATCCTTCTTAGCGATTTTTGAAACCCTTCAATGAATCTTCAGTAGTAACCATGCATATGACTAAAAAAATGAACGAACTCCGTTGTGTTTTTTAGGTGACTCGGCCTAATCTTTAAATAGATTCAATCTTTGCATGATCCATGTGAATGCCTTGACAGTCACTCACATGACCGCGAAAGATTAATACCTTAGTATCCAAAATTACTTACACACAGTTCTCTCTATATATCAGTACTCTCTGGGCGAGGAGCTAACCACCAAACCGCAGAATCCGTCTTAAGCAGTTCTAGAATCGCCTTAAGATGTTCTTCCTGTTCCTCCTTGTCCTTTGAATAAATAATTAGTACATCGATAAAGATAATTACAAACTTATCCAATTAAGGTTGCACACTCGTTTCATGATGTCCATAATACCGCCGGTTCATTTTACAAACCAACATGGCATCACTTGGAACTCGTATAACCATACCCCCCCGAGTTCCTAAATAGCCATCTTTGGAATATCCCTTCTTCGTACTCTAGTTGATGATAATCCAACCGCAAGCTACCTCGAATAAACACTGGATCCTTATAGTTGATCAAACAAATCATCAATCCTTGGGAGAGGATAACGATTCTTCACCGTCAGTTTATTTAATTCCCGATAGTCGATGTACATCCGGAATGATCCGTCCTTCATTTTGACAAACAAGAACGGAGCTCCCCAAGGTGAGGAACTGGGTCTTATAAAGCCCTTGTCGGATAACTCTTGCAGTTGCTCCGACAATTCTTTCATTTCATAAGGAGCCAATCGATAGGGTGCTCGTGCTACAGGTGCAGCACCATGTACCAAATCGATCTGAAATTCCACTTGTCGAGTCAGTGGAAGACCCGACAAATCTTCAGGGAATACCTCGAAAATCTCGATCGATGGTAAGTCTTCCCATGTCGCTTCTCCCCTGAACTTGTCTTCAATCTTCCTTGTAGGATAACTTGTACCAAAACGACATGATGTCCTTTCAATAAATATTTATGATTGTTTTGTGCTGAAATGAATTTTCACATGATCCCGTTTCCCTGATTACACTTCCATCACCATAGACAATTAGGGTTTCATTTCCCTAGGGAATACGAACGATCTTCTCATGCACAATCAATGACAGCATGGTAATTACAACCAACTCCATACCAAACTATTACGTCAAAACCTCTAAGTTCTATGGGTATTAAATTAAAATGTTGAAGGGATGATCATAAGAAGTTTAACGGACAACCAACTAATGATAGTGTTTATCCTAATAATTTTCCCATCGGCTAGTTCAACATCATAAGAATAATGGTTCCATGTATAGGAGTGGATATCAATTAGGGAACTAAATGTAGTAGATACAAAACTCCTATCGGCACCAGTATCAAATAAGATAAAAGCATAGCAGTTGTTTAGAAGGAACGTACCCGTAACGACATTGGAGTCTGGGTTTGTTCTCGCATTTCCCACCACATACACTTTGGCTGGAGCACCGCCATTTCCTCGTTGATTACCACAGTTTCCATTCTTCAACTTTGGGCAGTCTCTCTTGTAATGCCCTTGAGCACCACACTCTTAGCAAGTGGCAGCATTTTGAGTTACTCCAGAGTTCCCCCGATTGTTATTATTACCATTGGGACCCGAACTCCTACAGTCACGAGCCAGGTGATAGTTACATTTTGTACACAAGGGCAATGATCCTGTGTACTCCCTTTTTTCACCAGGCCCAGCAGTGTAAGCCCTCCCAGTGTTCTTCCTCTTGTTTTGTTATTGGTGCCCCTGATTGTTCCCAACATTATACTCCAACTTTCTCTTTATTTTTCAGCTGCTATCTGTAAGAGTTTTGAGTTTTTGGTCCATCTATCATGCAAACCCGATTAACTCTACCATAGTCCTAGGCCGATATGACATCACATTTCCCCGGATCATATCGGGGAGTCCGCTAACATATTTCTCAACTTCATTCGATTCCCCAGGAAACATACGTCCACACATCAGTGCAATTCTGAAAACGCAAGTAAAGTTCTCGTGATTTCATTAACCTTCACTTTTAAGGTTACCAAATATCAATCTCTACTTCCTTGATTTTACCCTAGGGCAATATTTGATGTCATCAACTTCTTTAGTGTTTTCTATCCAGGCATAAGCAACATCCTGAAGTAATTAGACTTCATGTGGGTATTCCTCCATGTAAGAGCTTTCCCACGAAAGTGGCAATTAACAGAACATACTTGGGAGTTCTCCATAGCACAATTGCCTTATATGTAGAACACTGATTCCATCTGCAGACTCATCCACAGCCTTTTTCTGAGCCGCCAGTATCCTATCCTTGATACTCAACTGAAAGGTCATATTCATAGCTCTAATTCTCTTAGGTTTTACTCTTTCCTTCTTACTTAGGGCATCAGCCACCACATTCGCCTTACCAGGATGGTAGCGAATTTCACAGTCATAATCACTAAACAACTCTATCCAGCGACGTTGTCGCATATTCAACTCTTTCTGACTAAAGATATGCTGAAGACTCTTATGATCCGTATAGATGACACTCTTTGTCCCATACAGATAATGTCTTCAAATCTTAAGGGCAAACACAACTGCTCCCAGTTCCAAATCATGGGTCGTATAATTCTTCTCATGAATTTTCAACTGCATAGACGCATAGGCTATCACTTTACCTCTCTGCATCAACACGCAGCCTAGTCATAACCCGGACGCATCTCAATATACCACAAAGTCTTTTGGTCCATCGGGGAGAGCTAGAACATGCACATTACACAACTTATCCTTTAAAGTTCGAAATGCCAATTCCTGTTCCTCACCCCAATCGAAAGTCTTACATTTCTGAGTCAAGATAGTAAGAGGATTAGCTATCTTATAAAAGTTCTTAATGAACCTACGGTAATATCTAGCCAATCCTAAGAACAAACGAACCTCAGACGGAGTTCTAGTGGCTTTCCAATTCTTAACAGCTTCAATCTTACTAGGGTCTATGATCGTTGAAAATCAATATATAATATACGTATAATATATAAGTATAAAGAAAATTACTAAAATTCTTGAGGACAAAGATTTAGAGCAAAAATCTTACAAAAATACCACACGTTTTAACCGATAAGTGATTACCGGGTCGTTTTCCCAAAGATTTATGAAATTGAGACCACGTTTGTTATTTGGACAATGATTTGAATTGGCTAGAAGATGATTTGTTTTCTAAAATCTTAAAAGTAAGCAAATTAAAGGTCAATTAAACTTAACTTTAATAACGAGAAATTAAACTTTAACTTAAAACGCAAAACGGGAATCCAAACAGGACCTAAAAACCCTATATTTCCAAAAATAATCCTAAAATAATTTTTTCACTTTTAATTAATCCTAATTGACTAAAAAGTAAGTTTAAAGAAAACTAGGACAAAAATGTAGTTAAATTGAGCTTAAAAACACAAAAAATGTGAACGGGAACGAATCCCGTTCTTTAAAAAAATGAAATTTTGCAATTTAAACCCTACGAAAGCAAAACTAATTTTCCTAGAATCTATATGATAAAAGAAAATTTTCTAAAAAAGAATTTTATTTTTTGGACTTTTTTATAATTTTTTATGAATTAGAAAACATTTAAAAGAATAATTAATATAAAAAATAATAAATGTTTTAATGAAAAATCTAAGAAAAAAAGTTTACAGAAAATAGCTTGAATGGTGGATGATTTTTAAGAAATAAAATTGGAAACACGCTTATCGAATAAGCACGGTAATAAGCGAAAACATCTGTATTATACTAAAAGAGTTAAAACGCAATATAAAGAATTATGTGCAATTATGAATATGAAAGGTCCCCCAGGGCGCGTTGTTAAGTGTTGTTGTAGGATCCGTTTAACACTTTTCATAAACACGAATTCCATCACGGAATCAAGAACTAGAAATGAAAAGAGAGTGAGTTGTCTAAGAGAGAAAGAAGAGAGAGAGATAGATGGATATTTACATTTATGAAAATTGTGGGTTGTTATATTAAACTCGAAACATATACAGTATTAGATTAACTATCAAGCCCGATTCCCGATATTAATGATGCGCGGGATATTTAACTAGGACCCGGGCTCGAGTTTTGCTTGGGATTAAACCCAAAACATATACAATATTAGATTAACTATCGAGCCCGATTCCCGATACTTTCCTATTACAACGTTAACTAATTGATTGACCGAGACTTAAATACATAATGAACGAACTTCATGTTCGACTCAATATTTTGAGGCTAACAATCTCCCCCGAAGTGAGTTCATTGATGACACTCCTTCATGAGATCAATGAGATTGCTTTTGTCGTTAAGCTCATGTGGTCTTGGTCTTTCTCTTTGTTCTTTGTTGTAGGCTTGTTCCTTCATGCTTTGCGATCTTGACTTTGAGCCTTTGTCATTGTCTTTATCGTCTTTGCCATCTTGCGATCTTGTGTCTTTTACCAACATTCTCATATTATGCCTAATCTTGAAAGCTTCAAATCAGAGTTTGCGGAAGTCTTTGTCTTTAAATCTTGAGCTTTCATGATAGATTGTCTTTGTAGAATGAGCATGAATATGTGGTAATGAATCGACTTTGGTTGATTGGGATACCATCACCACCGTTTTAACTTGCAGGTTTACGTTAGTTATAATAGAGAAAATTGATTTGAAAATCAATCGACGTATTACTTGTAAAAGCGTTTTTGTAACACATCGGGAGTTTTAATCTTTTATCAAAATTCATCAACCGTCAATTCATTTACTGGACCAAATCGATATCCAGTTGTCACAAGTTTGATTCATATAGAATCTCGCAAGTCACCTACCAAGAGCTTGTTTGATGCTGACTCAAGCAGGATTTCCATCTTCATTGTGAATACATAAGTATCACTCTGATGTTTTGGCAAATATCATAAGGATATTGTGTAGTACTCTTGTAAACAGCTTGTGAACTTGATGATGTTCAACAAGTGTTTGAAATGGAATGTGTCCTAACGAGATTTTTATTGATCTCTTGGCTCTAGACTCGATTAGTGCATTTTGGTTTTAGTACTCGGAGGCTGGAGCATATTGCCACCTATTCAATATCAACAATCTCAGAGTGAGATGTCAATAGATAACTTGTGTATCTCCGTGACAAATGAGACAAGTTTCTGTTGAGAGAAACCCGAATGGCTGAGAAGGGTTGTGCATTGCATCACTGGGTCCATGATGTCATTTTCAATGTCAGCAATCAACTTGTGATTCTGACAGCATATGTATTGACCCGGTTTCTGCCTTAAGTTGTGTGGAGGGCTTCTTTCTTTAGACCCTTTATCCATACATTTCTTTTTCATTCTTCAACGCCTTCAATGCTTACCAAGACGTCATTACTAACACCTTGTTGTGATTGTTCCAGTGTTAACTCAATCTTAGTCGGCATTATTCCCATATACATTCATCTCCAATCATACCTAAGGACTGCTATTTCTAACTTTAGATTATCCTTGGGTAGATCCTCCGGTTCTGGTTGGATCATAGGATTGATTCCTAACCTAACCACCTTATGACTTCAGAATCGTCGTGAAATTAAGATGTTGTTGGGTATAAGATCAAACCATAAAACCTTTTCTTACTGTTCAGCACATTGAGTCGATTAGATCATATTTTAAATACATTTTCTCCCCTTATTTTAAATAATAAACACTTAGTTTTTGAAATACCTTGTGATTAAAATATGTCTTGAAAAATCTGTGGGAGAAAATATGGTCAGCATGAATGGTTTGGAACATTTTGATAATGTTTTGAATACATAAGAATTGTCGTTGTTTGATAAGTGCTTAATTACACATATCTTTTACCTCTAAAAACGAGCTTAAATGACCAAAAACAGACAAAAACTGTCAAATATATGTTTGTTTTGCATTTGTATTGTGCAGGAAGTGGATATCACGAAAGCAAGCAAAAGCGGAACACCACGCACATAGATCCTATGTACAACAAATCGACGGATCTTAGATATATTCCTAGGCAACCCACCTATTTCTCTATAACCTTGGCTTTGATTACCAATCTGTCACACCCCGACAATTGCGAAAACTCGATAATGCAACATAATGATCAATCATAACATAAGATACAATATAAAGAAAACTACAATGCATAAACTTCAAGTGTTACAAAGACCATCAACCTCGAACAAACCTTGAGTGATGTCCCAAATCATAACCAAATCCATAATCTCTTACAATTCCAAATGCCCACACAGGGGTCCAAATCCAAACTTAAACTAAAATTTCTAAATACTAAGAACCAAACAAATAAACAAGCAAGGCTTCACATGAAAAATCCACACGGGATACTCCTAAGCCTGCTATCACATATCACCAACCTATTCATCTTTCACTTCACCTGAAAATGATACTCGAAAACGTCAACAATAATATTGGTGAGCTCGTAGGTTTGACCTTAAACCCAAAAGTCGTGCCAATATCTCAAATCAGTGGACAAAAGTGCAATATGATAGTGAATATATGCAAATCACCCATGACTTAGCATCCCCGCTAATCATGTAAACACGACCTAGCATCCCCGCTAGTCGATCACCATGCCCTAGCATCCCCGCTAGTCATGAAAACACAATATGTCACTTACGCACCTAAATGGCATACCAGCTGGAGCACTATATTAGGGTGGGACCACAATAAACATGGCAAATCCTTGCCAATCACCTTGTCGTGCCAAACACAGTACACGCAAGTAAAATCACAATAGACATGGCAATTTCTTGCCAATCACCCTTGTCGTGCCAAACACAGTACACGCAAGTAAAGTTACATCACATATATTCACATAGCAATCATAAGCACATAATTGTCCCAAAAACAAAACCACGTTTCGCATAGTTCAAAAGAAAACAGTTCAAAACACATTTGAGTATCATTTTCCCCCAACGGAAAAACAGTAGAAAATGGGGCTACGAGAACTCACCTCAAGCAAGTCTTAAGCAACCAAATCTCAATCACACAAGCAAATGCAATGAGGGTTGGGGGAGGCCGCACACGACCTATTTTTTTGATCCATGCAGAATCAGCCATTGCATCCTTAATGTTCTTCGGTTCAACAATACTCACTGTGAGCGCGAACATACACATTGCTTCGATCCATGCAGAATCAGCATTGCTTCGATCCATGCAGAATCAGCCATTGCATCCTTTATTTGGTAGTTATAGATAATCAAAATATCCTTGCTTTCATTCAAATCATAATCCAAGCTTAAAACGTGGTTTCAATTGCATAAGTCGTTGGGGAAACGACCTGGGTGATCATACTTCCCGGTTTAATATACGTATTATATATTTTTGAGAGTGAATTTTATCAAGGGTAACTTGGTAATTTTATTAATTGCTCTTTGGAATATTATTATTATAGTATATTTTACAAGTGTTTTAAAAATCACAATCAATAATATATTATTATTTAAAATCAAAAATCATGTTTTTCAGTAAAATTTCTAAGTATAAACTTTTTACGAAATTTCGACATGACCCGTACGTTTATACAACGTTTTCCAAGGTTTTTAGCCTTTATTTCAAACACTTTTCAAACTTTCAACACTTTTCCGACAAAATTCCAAAATCTCAATCTTTAACGTTTACTAAAACGTTTTTCCCAGTATAAAATTCAATATCACTTTGTAAATACATTTCACTTTCAAAAGTTCGTCAAAAACTCTTAAAACGACTAAGTATCGCTTATTCGGCTTTAAGGCCCAATAAGGGTCCATTAGGATATTTATACGTCCAAACTACGATCCAAGCCCAAAACCAAGGCCCATTTATATACATAAGATCATACTAATAAGTATAAAATAATCCGGACCACAGTAAGCCCTCCCATTAAGCCACGACTTAAATCGGCTTATTGGGCCGTAAGCCCATAAGCTCCAAGATACCTATATTAAGCTTGAAAATAAGCTAATAAGCTACGTATAGTATTTGGTTATCACCATAAGCCACAAAATAGTCCACGAACATACGCCATACCAAAAAAATAATCAAAATCACTTCCCTTGTGATTTTATCATAAAACGTGAGCATATAAGCTCAAAATAAGTCACGAAAAGCCCACAAAATAAGCTATACAAGCTATTATCCAAAATAAGCTATTTAGCAATATATGTTATTCAACCATCACGACCACAATATCAAAACTACAAAACCCTTCTATTTCTTTTTATGTTCGACGCAAGCCAAACACCCCTTTTTATTCGTTTCGCTTTCAAAACTCACTTTTTACAACGATCAACTTGTACAACTAACATCTATGCATCAATATAAACCTAAAAGGACAAACGAAATTTAAATTTAGAAACTTACAAGAAAATCTTCAAAAGAATAGGTTTCGACGCGAACCGGACAGCCCAAACGTTGTTTAAATGAATACCCAAATACTCGTATCAACCTGTAGTATCTCGTTCTTGATTAAAGTTGCAAAAATTATGGTGTTTTGTTTGGTGGCTTAGTTCGGACGCACAAGACACACACACACACACACACTTATGTGTGTGTTTTATTTTTTTGAAATGAAAAGGATTATGAGAAATGGTGGATTGGAAAGCATCTTATGTACAATCTTGGGACACAATTAGCTAAATGTTTGCCTCCGTGTCCCCTTAGGCATACACGGTTAGGATAAGCATCCTAGGAGGGGTTTCGTGTCTTTCTTTTCGTGTCGGGATCACTTAAAAGCTCGTAAAACTCAATCGTAAAATACTCCCCAAAGTTACTTAGCATTTTTATTCACATTAAAAATACTTTTCCAATAACTTAGAGTATTTATTTGACATATTTTCACTTTAAACCCTTAAAAACTCACTTGGACATTAACGGACGTGTTAGGACTCGTTTTTTGGCATTTCTCAAAATTCACGGGTCAAACCACTCAGAATACAAATAACATAATAATACCTTCAAAAAGGGATCATTAATCACAATAAACCATAAATCATCGCAAAACTCATAAATTTACCACCGTCAACACGGTACAATATCTGAATAAATTGACGAAACTCAAATAGTCAAAGGACTAAAATAGAATATTCAGAACATAAAAACGGCAAAGGTTACATTCTACCCCCCCCCCCCCCTTAAAAGAATTTCGACCCCAAAATTCAACTACTATCAGCACCAAACAGATGTGGATACTTAAGTCTCATATGATACTCACGTTCCCAAGTGAATTCAGAACCACGTTTCGAATTCCACCGAACCTTGACGATGGCAATCCTACTACGCTTCAACTTCTTGAACTCTCTTTCTAAAATTTCCATAGGCTCTTCCATAAAATTCAACTTGGCATAAACTTGGATCTCATCCAAGGGCACTTACAGTGTTGGATCAACCAAACACTTCTTAAGGTTCGACACGTGGAACGTGTCATAAACACCATTCAATTCCTTAGGCAAATCTAACTAATAGGCCACGGGGCCTACTTTCTCAATAATCTCAAAAGGTCCAACAAATCTAGGTGCTAATTTCCCCTTCTTCCCAAAACGTACCACACCTTTCCAAGGCGACACTTTGAGCAAGACATAGTCACCTACACAAAATTCTAGAGGCTTCCTCCTCTTATCGGCATAACTTTTTTGACGATCCCGTGTAGCCTTAAGTCTATCCTTAATCTGCGAGATCTTCTCAGTAGTCCCTTGCACTAACTCATGTCCTATCAACTAAACTTCTCTAACCTCAGCCCACATAATTGGCGAACGACACTTTCTACCATACAATTCCTCAAACGGAGCACATCTCACACTAGAATGATAACTATTGTTATACGAAAACTCAACCAATGGAAGATGAACATCCCAACTTACCCTGGAGTCCAGGACGCACGCTCTAAGAATGTCTTCCAAAGTCTGAATAGTACGCTCACTCTGATCATTGGTCCGAGGATGGTAAGCCGTACTCATGTCTAAACGAGTTCCTAATCCCTCTTGCATTGACTGCCAAAACCTTGATGTGAAACGACTATCACGATCCGATATGATCGAGATCGGAATACCATGCCTAGAAACAATCTCTTTCAGGTATAATCTAGCCAATCTATCCATCTTATAATCCTCACGCATAGGTAGAAAATGAGCAGACTTAGTCAACCGGTCCACAATGACCCA
>BQNB010138373.1:0-16257 GCA_026074375.1 Tanacetum coccineum | reverse complement strand
ACAACATTGCAAGTTTGTCATTTTCATTTATAAAATGCATTGCTTTCACTATATTTGAAAACATTATGAGTGTTCCTTTACTAGTGAAAGTAATTTGCAATTGATCTTTCCATTTGTTTTGAATATCTACGCATTATTGCTAATGTGAGTCACATAGGTTAGTAAGCAAGTACTTAGATATCCAAAGAAGTGTGTTCAAGTTCTATAGATAATGGACTAGCCATCTAAGCTATTTATTAACATGAAAAATTAGCATGCAATTCCTCCTTTATTCGCTCACTTTACCACAAGGGTGTGTAACGCCTCTTACCGGGTTAAGGAAACAACTATAGACATGAGTTCTCTAGTTATCGCCTTTTCTAGTTTTGTAGTGATATTTCCGTCTTTCATTCATATTATAACTTTTTAATTACCAATCGTTAATTCAATATATTCTATTAGCAATAAGAGAACCAAACCTAATTTGGATTCTTCTTATCTTTGGCATTGTCGTCTTGCACATATAAACAAGAAACGTATTGAAAAGTTGCAACATGATGGACTTTTAAAACCTACGGATAATGAACCGTTTGATCAATGCGTATCCTGTATATCTGGTAAGATGACAAGAAAACCTTTTTCACATAAAACTGAGAAAGTTAAAGATGTACTTGGATTAATTCATACTGATGTTTGTGGTCCACTTAGACATGTGTCAAAGAAAGGTGCTAGTTACTTCATTACCTTTACTGATGATTATAGTCGTTATGGTTATGTTTATTTACTTAAGCATAAACATGAAGTCTTTGAAACATTTAAGGTATTCAAGAATGAAGTTGAAAATCAACTCGGAAAGACTATTAAGGCCATACGATCAGATCGTGGTGGTGAATATATTAGTCAAGAATTTAAAGACTATCTAAAGGCTTATGGAATTGTTCAACAGCTTACACCTCCTTACACGCCACAACATAATGGTGTGTCTGAGAGGCGTAATCGTACCTTGTTAAATATGGTTCGATCAATGATGAGTCTTACAACTTTGCCGTTATCCTTTTGGGATTATGCTCTAGAGTCTGCTGCACGCATTCTCAATATGGTTCCAACCAAGAAGGTAGACAAGACTCCGTATGAACTATGGCATGGAAAAGTTCCTAACTTGTCTTACTTAAAGGTCTGGGGATGTGAGGCACATGTGAAACGTCACACGCCTGATAAACTTCAACAAAGATCTGTTAAGTGTATCTTCGTAGGATACCCTAAGGAAACTATGGGTTACTATTTCTACTACCCACCTGAAAACAAAATAGTTGTTGAGAGGTATGCAGATTTCTTGGAAAAGGATTTCATACTTCAAAAAGAGAGTGGGAGAAACGTAGAATTAGATGATGAAGATATTTTACCTTCTGAAAACACTAGCGAACATCCTATTGAGGAAGAAAGTCTTGCCCCGATTGTCTCTCAAGAAGAGGATGTTGTTCCCGTTCGTAGATCTGTAAGGACACATAAAGCTCCTGATCGATTGTGTCTAAATGTAGAGATCGATCCAGATCGACTGTCCTTCAATATTGAAGTTGAAGAGCACAGTTTAGGGGATCTTAATGAACCTGCTAATTATAAAGCAGCTTTATCGGACCCTGAATTCGAAAAGTGGCTTGTTGCTATGAACGAGGAAATGCAATCCATGAATGATAATAAAGTCTGGAAACTTGTAGTGCTTCCACCAAATGCAAAAGTTGTTAAAAGTAAGTGGATCTACAAGAAGAAGACAGATATGGATGGCAAGGTATACATTTATAAAGCTCGACTTGTTGCAAAGGGTTTCACTCAAACTTATGGTGTTGACTATGAGGAAACATTTTCACCTGTTGCCGACATAAGAGCTATTAGAATTCTCATAGCTATAGCGGCGTACTATGACTATGAGATTTGGCAAATGGACGTTAAAACCGCGTTCTTGAATGGTTTCTTAGAAGAAGAAATCTATATGGAACAACCTGAAGGTTTTATTGATCCTAATCATCCCAGTAAAGTATGTAAGCTTCAAAGATCCATTTATGGACTTAAGCAAGCATCTAGGAGCTGGAATAAGAGATTTGATGAGGAAATCAAAAAGTTTGGTTTTCATCAAAATCTTGATGAGCCATGTGTATATCAAAAGGCTAGTGGGAGTAACGTTATTTTCCTAATCTTATATGTTGATGACATAATATTAATGGGAAATCATATACCAAGTCTTCAAGAAGTTAAGGACTATCTTGGTAAGTGTTTTTCTATGAAAGATTTAGGAGAAGCGGCGTTTATTCTTGGAATAAAAATCTATAGAGATAGATCAAGGCGGTTGATTGGATTAAGTCAAAATGCTTATCTTGACAAAATCCTTAAGAGATATAGAATGGATAATTCAAAACGTGGTTCCATTCCAATGCAAGTTGATCTTCATTTAAATAAATCTTAATGTGCTACAACATCTGCAGAGATGAAGCGTATGCAAAATGTTCCTTATGCTTCTGCTGTAGGATCCATTATGTATGTTGTGAGGTGAACAAGACCTGATGTGGCGTTCACGCAAAACATTACAAGCCGATTTCAACAGAATCCTGGTGAAGCTCACTAGACTGCTGTGAAAAATATTCTTAAGTATTTAAGAAATACTAAAGACACGTTTTTGGTGTATGGTGATAATCCTGAAGCAGAACTGCAAGTTAAATGTTATTGTGATGCTGGATTCGAGACCGATAGAGATGACACGAAATCTCAAACTGGGTATGTCTTCGTTTTGAATGGGGGCGCAGTTGTATGGAAAAGCTCCAAACAAAGTACTACTGCACAACATGCCACAGAAGCTGAATATATAGCTGCTTCTGAAGCTGTAAAAGAAGCTGTTTGGATAAGAAAGTTTATTGATGAACTTGGCGTAGTTCCTTCAAATGACTATCCGATAAAGATGAATTGTGACAATTCTGCTGCAATTATCATAGCCAAAGAATCAGGAATTCAGAAAGGCGCCAGACACTTTTAAAGAAAATATCATTATGTTCGTGAGTGCATTAAAACTGGCGAAATTGATATTGTTAAAGTTCATACAGATGAAAACCTAGCTGATCCGTTTACGAAAGCCTTAGCCGGTCCTAAGCTTACTCAACATGCTAGAAGCATGGGTCTTCGTCCTGCTAAAAGGTACGCTTTTCTTTTATTATTATTATTATGTTAATTTATATGACTATGTGAACGATCTTACGTGCTAGTCTTCCGCTGCGTGCTCGTATTTATTAATAGTTAATATGATCTTAATGTCTACTAATTCCAACATATTCATAGAATAAAACAATAGGTTATTTCACAATGCTATTCCTTAGAACAAAATGAATGTAAGCCAAAAAGTAAACATAAAATACGAAGAGAATTACACAACTATCTACATGCTTCTCTAACCGGGTTTCGAAAATATGAAACCCTGTTTAATTTGACCTGTTTTTTCGACCGGAACCGATTCAACTGGTTGACCCGACCGGGTCGAACCGAGTTTCAAAACATTGCTCTTATTCCCTTGATTTTTTGCTGCGAAACCTTGTTTCTTCCATTAGGTTAGTGAGAATTGGTCAATTCTTCTGCTTTTATATTCCAGATTGGGAAAGAACCTGCGTCAAGTTTTCAAGAAACTTAAATTGATATAGAAATTGTATTCTTGGGTTACAGGAAGGAATATTTTGAGCAAAGCCAATCATGAGTAATTATAAAATACGTATTAAGGTTGTACCGTGCTTTGAGTAAACAATTGTGAGATGAATAACATAACATTTCCAATGCAGATAATAATCGTTGTTTAACCAGATTCATTATCGTCCCTGCTTGTCTCAAGCCTTTACAAAATGAAAATGCATCTAAAACTTCAACGCACCTAATTATAGAAAATGACATAAATGAAAATGAATAATCATTTTAAAATGTAATTTGGGAAACTACTACTCGAGAGTATCGGGAGCATTTGACGTGTTGCTAGACCTAACCAATGTTATTAATATTATATTATTTTACATGTCCAAGTGGGGAGCTGAAATAATGGTACACGAAAATAATAAATGTCCAGAATGCGACTCGGGCCTTAGGAGACAGCCACGACGATAGCGTTTGTATCAATAACATATAATTAATTAATTTATATTAATAATTATATTAATTGTGTAAATAATAAGATAAACGTCGTTAATTAATTATTTACGTAACAGGAATTTATTTAACCGTGTCGTGTAAAAGTTAACATAAGGACTTAATGGTTAAATAAGATAAAAGTGAAGTTTTGGCCTATGGGTTATGGGCTTGTGTTTTGGTCCCCGTTTTATCCCTCAAACAAGATCATGTGTGGAATTTGTTTTCCTTATAACAAATTCCTAGCTATATAAACAAATCAAGGCTCCTAGTTTTGTGTGATATATCTTTTGGTGAAACCCTAAAAGCAAAAACTTCTTTCTCATTTTCCCATTCTTATCGTGTTGATCAATCGACTACACCCAACCAAGTGGGAAATGACCGATTTTATTAAATCAACTTAAAGTAAGTTGTTTTGCTTATTGTTTATATAAAAGAACTAGCATTCTAATTGAATCGCTAACAAGCGTGTGTACGAATCCAAAGAGAGATCATACTTTGATCTTTATTGTTCTATGTATTTATTATTTCAAGATTTGCTAAAAGGTACGCTTTACTTTTATTAATTAATTATGTTAATATATGACTATGTGAAACATCTTTACTATGCTAGTCTTCCGTTGCGTGCTCGTATTTATTAATAGTTAATATGATCTTAATGTCTACTAATTCCAACATATTCATAGAATAAAACAATGGGTTATTTCACAATGCTATTCCTTAGAATAAAATGAATGTAAGCCAAAAAGTAAACATAAAATACGAAGAGAATTACACAACTATCCACATGCATCTCTAACCGTGTTTGAAAATATGAAACCCCTGTTTAAATTTGACCTGTTTTATTGACCGTCTAGAACCGTTCAACTGGGTGGACCCGGCCGGTTCGATACCGGTTTCAAACATTGCTCTTAATTCCCTTGATTTTTTAGCGAGAAACAATGTTTCTTCCAATAGGTTAGAGAGAATAGGTCAATTCTTCTTTCTGCTTTAAAATTCCAGATTGGGAAAGAACCTGCATCAAGTATTCGAGAAACTAAAAGTGATATAGAAATTATATTCTTGGTTACAGTACGGAATGTTTTGAGCAAGAGCCCATCAGTTGAGTAAATTATAAAATACGTATTAAGGTTTAACCGTGCTTTTGAGTAAACAATTGTGAGATGAAATACATAACATTTCCAAATGCAGAAATAATATTGTTTAACCAATTCAAATCGTCCCTGCTCTCGCAAGCTTTCAAATGAAAATTGCATCTAAAAACTTCAAGATCACACCTAATTAAAGAAAATGTGATCATAAATGAACACATTTAGACCCAACCTCCAAACCCCTCAAACAAATCATATGTAAAACTTACATTTTGTAAAGATCCCCAAAGTATAATGACTTTGTTTATAGAGCTAACAACCACTAAGATGTTTTTATTTTTTTAAAAAGGAGTCTTCTAATTATGCAAAATATATAAGATCTATATCCTTATTGAGAACTTTTGTGATATTCAAAATTTTTAAATAAATAAATAATAATAATTAAAAAAATATTAGAAAATAATGAATAATTTAATTATTTAGAAATACGAAAGTCACCACTTAGGGTTTTGCTTTATTATATAAAAGATGGTACTCACTGTTGTAAGCGTAGGCTACACCATCCATGTTATCAATAAACACACTTACTCGTGCCACCTTCTTTCAATCACTAATCTTACATATCTCCGTAGTCTTCTAGTCTTGTGATTTATCAAAACTAATCCATTTCGGCAACCTTATTTGGACTGATCTGGTTAATGGCTTCGCCTAAATACCCTATTTATACATGTTACGGAGTAGTTAAGTAGCATACATATTCGGAATTGAAGTTCTACCATTCTATAAATGTTCTTATTTAAATGAGAAATTGCATTAGAGAACTTACTAATTGTGTGGCAATTTAATCGTCCTTGTATAATTTTAGTTCCCTGAAGGTACCTAACAACTTAAATCAAAAACCATAATTATTATTTGTATGATAGCACATGTTATAAGATCACACCAGTTAGTAAGAATTTGTACCAGTTCATCCATTAATATGTGTTTCAATGTACTGATTGTCAATTAGTGTTTATAGTTTAATAAGATTCATAGCCTCAGTACTCTGACTTTAATATTCAATTCATCCTATGTTCTGCTAGTCTAAACTATCAATTTCCATTCACCAGTAATATGCCAAAAAGCAAAATATTAGACACTTCAATGCAAACACATAGAACACATACCAGATACATGAATATGAATGCCTGATAAACATAAAGACGTAAAGCATATTTAAAAATCAGAAAAAAGCATAGATCTAGACAATACCTTTATGATGATCCATTTTTTTTGTAACCGCGTAATTTTTTATCATCCGTATTTCGTAAACTTGATGGATTTTTCTTGGTTTCACTTTTTGCGACTCTGATATGTTCTTAAAGCTCCAACGTAGCCTACATTGCAAATGTATAACCTATGAGTTAATTAAATTCTATATGGGAATTCCAGTTATACAAACAATGAAATAATGTGTTCCCCGAATGAGTGCCATTCCTTTTAATAGCCACCATAAACATACTAAATTCAGTGTGTCATTATAAACATCGAATATGAATATAACAACTAAATTGTCAACATCAAAAGATGCAAAGGATATAAACACACCCTCAGAAAATAAAAATTCATAAAATATAGAAGCGAGGTTCAAAACTCAGATATTTACTATAAAATATGCTAGTCTTCATTGTTTACTTTTCCCACTTAGATGTAACCATTCATAGGTGATTACTATGTAAATTCTTACTCTGTTAGTCATGCATTCTTAGCATATAATCCATAAAAATCCAAACACTATTCCTGCATTGCATTTAGTCACAACTTATTATCTTTCATAATAACCTACGCAGTCCAAATAAGCAATCCCAAACACCCCTGATGTTAAGTGTTGGCTACTTCATAAGTTCAAAATGCATTTCTAATTTCCAAAACCATGCATTCTCGCTATGTGTCCCCAGTAGTAAGCATATTGATACATATGTCTAATACTACTTAATCTAGTTTGTTACACTAATTAAAATAGTTTAAACTGTATTGATCACTTAATACACAGTTTTATCAGCATACAAAGTCCTGTATATACTAACTAAATCAACTTAAACTATATTTCACGATAATAGGCCTACAGATGCATAGTTTAACAATATCTAATGTCGTCTTCTATATACTAATTCAATTGAATTAATGCCTATAGTTTGATAAATACTTGATACTTCAACAGTACATAAGTCCTAATACACTGCTATGGGGATGTTTGTTTATTCTTACTTGATGGGCTTATAAGCTTATTGCAACATTTGAAAAGCTCATATGCTCATTTTAACCCGTTTTAACTTGAAACTGTTTGTAAAAACAAAATAGCCCAATAAAATATATACGACCCATTTTGACCCTTTCTAAGCTTGTCTAAACACCAACCAGTTTGAACTGTATCAAAATAACATGTTTTAACCCGTACCTATTTTGGCCATTTCAACATGTATATCATAAATGTGGTTCCCCAGTACCAAAACAAAACATTTAAAATTTTAAACCACTACCATGAACACATCTCATACTGTAAAAGCATTGACTCGACAATGATCATTAAAAATGAGACCCACAAGCCTTCCGAAATCATCTTTTTGAATTTTAATCCTACTCACATACAAAAGTGAAAGTGGCTGAAACCATCTTTCTAAGTAAGTAGGTATCACCCAAAATGAAGCCAAACAAACCAAATAGATAGCAAAAAAGCAACAAACACTAACCACTAGAGAAAAGGCATATGTTAGACATGAACCTTCCATAACAGCTCATATTATTATCCGAATGAAATTCAATGTAGTAGCATATGTAGTATCTTTGGAGGATCCTAAATGTTTAAGCAATTAGAAAGAAAAATCCACATAGTAGGTTAAGATGTTAATGTTGTCATTGGGTTTTTATTCAACCACGATTAGACATTTAGAAAGCAAATTTTTGAGAAACAAACCTGCTTCTTTGACAGAGGAAATGTTCCAGCCTTCACAAGAACCGTGAGGAGTATAATCGCAAAGCCATATGAATTTGGATTATGGAGTATAGAGAGTCTATCCTTTAAAAACTATTGTAGCTATTATAGAAATTACATTGTTACTTTTTTCATTCACTCAAGTAAATTATGAATGGTTATAAAATACAGGGTGCCGATTTCAAACCATTTATGAGTAAATGGGTTAATTTGGATTATACTTGATCTTTATGCGTATTAATGATTACTTTAGCTGAATCAACACGTTAAATTGGTCGAAAGTCGCCCAAAAGTGTACACAAGTTACAATATACATAATATCTAAATCATTTTAGTCAAGAAAACTACATTTATATGATTCTGTCAGTTTTTGTACTCGCACTTAAAGATTTATTAACAAGAAAAGTTAACAAAAAAGACCAAGAATGTTGACCAGATACCAAAATATATGGCCACTTTGACCCCAAAACCTTTTTCAGCCATTACTCAGCCAAGCTGGCTCGCTCATTTGCCACCAATTTATGGATAGTATACCTCTATAGAAAAAAAATCATGCTATATTACCTGTATAGAAAATCATGGTCTTTTCCAAACAGTTAAATATAGCAAATCTGTTTATCAAATTTATTTTACACCCTAAGCAATGAGCAATCTAATAAACTGCATATCTTTGCAGCTTATGAGATAAAAGATAGAAACAATAACCTTAAACATGTACATGTAATAGCACCAAACGGTATGTGATGCTTTGTAAACTCTTTTGATTGTCTAAAAGGACGCATCAAAACTGCAAAAAAGTAAAACCAATATATACTGTGTTATTCTTTTAATATCTTGAACAAAACCCAGTAATTATGAAAAACCCAAAAATTTGGTTTATATTTTTTATTTCACCATTTTGAATATAACCTAAGTTTGAATAATAAGTCTTTAACGTTAAAAACCTTAGGTTATAATTATTTGTGTATTATTAATACATAACATAAGGTATTTGTTTAATATTATATATATTATATATATATATATATATATATATATATAAATTATATATATATATATATATATATTTATATATATAGATATATATATATTATATGCCCCCCTTTAATGTATGATTTTTATTTTTACAATACCTATTTTTAAGATTAAGTATATATATATATATATATATATTATAAAAACTACATATCTTATGTTATAAATTAATAATACACAAATAATTATAATTTAAGGTTTTAATGTTAAAGACTTATTATTTAAACTTAGGTTATATTTTACTCCAAAACCTTGTGTTCATCCATAGAAATTACAAGAAGAAGAAGTTGGTGATTCGGATAGAGTTATTCAAGCTTTGTGTGATTGTTGATTATTGATTCTTTGGTGTTCTTGTTCTTATGATTCTCTCCAATCTTGATTCCATAGGTATTCCAAGTCTCTTTTGAATTCATTCTTTGTGTCTCCATGATTCACATAAGTTTTTACATAAAATCATAAAAAGGAAAACATGTGTTAATGATCTTATTAATTTGTATAGGGTTTAATCTAATTAATGTGACATAAAAACATGTTATGAAACCCTAGATAATCATTAATGATGTTTTAATGAAAACTACAAGATTAGAAACCCTAGGACATGTTTTGATGAAAAGGATTGGTAAGAATTTGGGTTTATAGGTCTTAGTGTTTCTATCCAGAATTTTGGGCCGTGTTCATCAGGGTGTAACTTGGTGATAAAAATGAGTTTGGACATGATTCTTGAGGCTAAAGTTAAATTCAAAGAGTCTAATTTTTGGAAAATTCGGGCTCATGTCAATTGGAGGTCGGGAAGGTCGATTTTTATATTTTATAAGATTAAGTGTCGAATCTGGAAATTCTGTCCGAAAAATTCAGTAGTAGTATTTGATTTTTAGTTCACAAACCGTAAGGAGTTAGACTCTAATTTTCTAGCTGGTAAATCTTCATGATATTAGCTACATCCCTGATTTTTTTGAGATTTTTCTGAGTTGTCTAATTAGGGTTTTTACGCGTGAACTTTTCGAAGGTTTTGGTAGCAAGGGTTGAAAGGGTATTTAAACATGATAATAAAATCCACTAAAATTCAAAAACATACTAGACACATATGGAAACCTCTGTGATTTTTGGTAGAATTTTAGGAGCTCATTTAATGGGTCTATAAAATCGGAAAACTAACCCTTTAAAAGTTGGCAGATTCTCAAAATTTAGAAAACCCTAATTAGGTCGCTTAAGGTCTATATATGGTAAGATCAAGCAATGAGCTTATAAAATAAGATAGATAATGATATGTAATCATGGATTTTTATAGATTCGATGAAGAGAGGGTGATCTCTTTCTTTTGTGTTCTTTCTCTCCGTTGCGTGTTTGTTAAGGTACAGATATTCCGTCCTTTTAGTAAGGACATCTCATGACTTGATTCTCATTTGTTTAGCTACTTGATTCATTTGATATTCATTTGATACTCCATTTGATTTGCTATTCTTTCTCGTGATTTCATTTAATATTCGTTGATATTCGTATTCGTGATTCCTTTGATCCTTGTTTGAAAATTTCGTATGATATTAGATTTGTTATCTTGATTGGATTATTAGTAACTTGTTCAGTTATATCTTTTGCTTAAATCTTTGCCCGAGCTATTTGAACTAGTCATGGTGAACCATGACCATGTCATTGATGCACCAATGACATGACACTATCTGTGGCGGTGTGATTGGTCCACGGCGTTCCCTTTTGAATGATGGCCTTTAATTATTATTAGCTTACATATGTATATATACTTGTCATTGTACTTGTGTATATGGATATGACTTTGTTTTGTTGGGAGCGTATGGATGCATCCTAGGTACTTTGTTTCGTTCAGTTCAGGTAAATGGTTGTGTGTGTGCTATACACCCCATCTCATATTTGGTACATCAAGAGTTTCAAATCCTGTGTATAACTTATTATGTGGCTATATGATTATATTTGTTTAGGGTCTATTCTTGTATCATGTTTAGATATTTATCTGAGCTCGTGGGCATTCCTTTGTTGTTCTTGATTCTTATTCATTTGATTTGTATTTCGTATGACATTTGTTTAGCAGGTTCTCGTGATTCGTTTCATTCATTCTTTTGTCTTATTACCTTTTTTATTATTATATCTGTTCACCGAGCGTTAGCTCAGCCGCATTTTCTTTTCCTGCGGCAGGTAATAAGCGAGAAGCTGGGATTTAAGTGTTGAGAGTAGGAAGCTTTTAGAGGACCGAACCTTGATAGATTTCCTTGGTTTGGATTTATGTCTAAGACTTATTTCGTTTGAAGATCTCTTTTCATTTATACTTTGTTGGAATTTAATACTTTTGGAAGTTATTTTGTTGCATGACTTAGTATTTTTATTTAATAAAGTCTTCCACATGCGTTTATATGTTCTGATATGACACCATAATGTGACTTTTGGTCTTTTTATCAGAGCGGGATGTTACAATTATGGTATCAGAGCTAGGTTACGCTCTGTAGAACCTAGGTTATGACCTGTGAGGATTGGGTAGACATTAGGTTTCTTTTTTATATGATCGCTTCCTTTCGTATTTTGATCTTAACTCTAAATTTTCTTCGTGGTTTCATTTGTTGATTACTAAGATGGTCGGCACACGTGGATCTACCCCCGAATTTTGATCTTATCGTTTGTCATACCAATCGTGTCATCTTTGATGATCTGGATAACCCTGAATTCATCTACCTATTTCAATTTCGAGGACGAAATTTTCTTTTAGAGGGGAAGAGTTGTAAAACCCACAAATTTGGTTTATATTTTTTATTTCACCATTTTGAATATAACCTAAGTTTGAATAATAAGTCTTTAACGTTAAAAACCTTAGGTTATAATTATTTGTGTATTATAAACTTCCCTTAGTAAATAAGTGACTATCGATATTTGTCTTGGTATGAATTGGTTAACTGTTCATCGCGCCCCTATCGTTTGTCATACCAATCGTGTCATCTTTGGTAATCTGAATAACCCTGAATTCATCTACCTATTTCAATTTCAATTTCGAGGACGGAGTTTTATTTTAGAGGGGAAGAGTTGTAAAACCTAAAAATTTGGTTTACATTTTTATTTCATCATTTTGAATATAACATAAGTTTGAATAATAAGTCTTTAACATTAAAACCTTGGATCTTATAATCATTTATTATTATAATACAAAACATTAAGGTAATTGTTTTTAAAAAATGATAAATAATATATTATATTCTTAAAATCCCGCCCCCTATATATTTAGATGGAATTATTAGATATTTTGTTTCTTTTTTACAAAACATATTTTAAGTATTAAGTGTAATAGGATTAAGGAAAATCTTTTGAAATCTTCTAAAAGAATAGGAAATCTTTGTCCCCCACTTCTCTCCTATATATTCAGCCGATCTCTCCCCTCTCCCTCATCATTCTCTCTTAAAATGTTTTCTCCAAAACCTTGTGTTCATCCATAGAATTTGCAAGAAGAAGAAGTTGGTGATTCGGATAGAGTTATTCAAGCTTTGTGTGATTGCTGATTCTTGATTCTTTAGTGTTCTTGTTCTTGTAATTCTCTCCAATCTTGATTCCATAGGTATTCTATGTCTCTTTTGAATTCATTCTTGGTGTCTCCACGATTCACATAAGTTTTTACATAAAATCATAAAAAGGAAATCATGTGTTAATGATCTTGTTAATTTGTATAGGGTTTAATCTAATTAATATGGCATAAAAACATGTTATGAAACCCTAGATAATCATTAATGATGTTTTAATGAAAACTACAAGATTAGAAACCCTAGGACATGTTTTGATGAAAAGGATTGGTAAGAATTAGGGTTTATAGGTCTTAGTGTTTCTGTTCAGAATTTTGGGTCATGTTCATCGGGGTGTAACTCGGTGATAAAAATGAGTTTTGACATGATTCTTGAGCCTAAAGTTAAATTCAATTAGTCTAGTTTCTGGAAAAGTTGAGTTCATATTTTTTCGAGGTCGGCAAGGTTGGTTTTTAGCCTTTATAAGATTAGGTGTCAAAACTGGAAATTCTGTCCGAAAAATTCAGTAGTAGTATTTGATTTTTAGTTCACAAACCGTAAGGAGTTAGACTCTAATTTTCTAGCTGGTAAATCTTCATGATATTAGCTACATCCCTGATGTTTTTGAGATTTTTTTGAGTTGTCTAAGTAGGGTTTTTACGCGTGATCTTTTTGAAGGTTCTGACAGGTCACTTTCGGGGTCAGTTTTGGTAGCAAGAGTTGGAAGGGTATTTAAACATGGTAATAAAATCCACTAAAATTCATAGACATATTAGACACATATGGGAACCTCTGTGATTTTTAGTAGAATTTTAGAAGCTTATTTAATGGGTCTATAAATTCGAATAACTAAACCTTTAAAAGTTGGCAGATTCTGAAAAGAGTAAATTGCAAAAATCGTCCCTAAGGTTTTGCCAAATTGCATGTTTCGTCCCAAATAGTTTGAAAGTGCATAGATAGTCCCAAAATCAAACTATTTTGCAAAAAATCGTAAAACCCCAATTAGGTTGCTTAAGGTCTATATATGGTAAGATCAAGCAATGAGCTTATAAAATAAGATAGATAATGATATGTAATCATGAATTTTTGTAGATTCGGTGAAGAGAGGGTGATCTCTTGCTTTTGTGTTCTTTCTCTCTGTTGCGTGTTTGTTAAGGTACAAATATTTCATCCTTTTATTAAGGACATCTCATGACTTGATTCTCATTTGTTTAGCTACTTGATTCATTTGATATTCATTTGATACTCCGTTTGATTTGTTATCCGTTCTCTTGATTTCATTTAATTTTCATTGATATTTGTATTCATGATTCCTTTTATCCTTGTTTTAAAATTTCGTATGATATTAGATTCATTATCTTGATTAGATTTTTTGCTTAAATCTTTGCCCGAGCTATTTGAACTAGTCATGGAGGTACCATGACCATGTCATTGATGCACCAATAGCATGACACTATCTGTAGCGGTGTGATTGGTCCACATCATTCCCTTTTGAATGATGGCCTTTGATTATTATTAGCTTACATATGTATGTATACTGGTCATTGTACTTGTGTATATGGATATGACTTTGTTTTGCAGGGAGCGTATGGATGCATCCTAGGTATTTGTCCCGTTCAGTTTAGGTAAATGGTTGTGTGTGTGCTATACACCCCATCTCACATTTGGTACATCAGGAGTTGCAAATCCTGTGTACAACTTATTATGTGGCTATATGATTATATCTGTTTAGGGTCTATTCATGTATCATGTTTAGACATTTATCTGAGCTCGTGTGCATTCCTTTGTTGTTCTTGATTCTTATTCATTTGATTCGTATTTCGTATGACATTTGTTTAGCAGGTTCTCATGATTCGTTTCATTCATTCTTTTGTCTTATTACCTTTTTATTATTATATCTGTTCACTGGGCGTTAGCTCAGCCGCATTTTCTTTTCCTGTGGCAGGTAATAAGCGGGAAGCTGGGATTTGAGTGTTGAGAGTAGGAAGCTTTTAGAGGATCGACCCTTGATAGATTTCTTTTGTTTGGATTTATGTCTAAGACTTATTTCATTTGAAGATCTCTTTTCATTTAGACTTTGTTGGAATTTAATACTTTTGGAAGTCATTTTGTTGCATGACTTAGTATTTTTATTTAATAAAGTCTTCTGTTTGCGTTTATATGTTCTGATATGACACCATAATGTGACTCTTGGTCTCTTTATCGGAGCGGGATGTTACAAATTAAAACTTAAACACATAAACAACATACTAAGCAATAATTAATTAAAAACAACTAATTATATCATACCAAACAATAATTAATTAAAAATAACTAACTAGGGTTTATCTACAAATAAATTATGATAGAGAAACTCACATGAAACATGCCTTTTATTCTCATACTTGTGTTTTAGTGACAGGGGTGGTGGAGTGGCCGGATTCGGAATTTGGTTGTCGTTATTATACTCGGAATTTGGGAAAAAGTTTTGCAAATAAGCGTAATAAATCTTGGGAAGGATATATACTCGTAATCATATTTTATGTTTGGTTTTGACCCTTATACAATTGTAGATTTACTCCACTCTTTTTAAGTTTTTATTTTTTATATTTTTGACACATATAATTTTTTACTCACTTGTTGTACATGTTTTTCTAAAAAACGATTTTACCATCTTTTTTTGCTATATAAGGAAGTATTTAGGTTTTTTTGATTAAACAAATATTTAAAAAAATATAATAATAATCAAGGTTGCAAAAATCGCTAGGCGCTCCCGGAGCGGTCGGGTAGCGCCTAGCGATTAATCGGTTATGCGGGGATTAATCGGATTGGATTTTTTATATACAAAATTATAATTTTAGATATAATATATTAATATGTATAAGATAAGCATGGTATTTCAAAGTTCAAAACTTCAAATACTTCAAGTGATCCGATTTTTTCATTATTTTTCCGATTTTTGACCGATTAATCCGATTTTTTCTGATTTTTTCCGATTTTGACCCGATTTTGACCGATTAATCCGATTTTTGGCCGATTTTTTATCAGATCGATTTTTTAGGCCGATTAGTAAAAATCAGGGCGCTTAATGGCCGATTCGCGCCTAGGTGCCGATTAATCGGCCGCCTAGGCCGATTTTTGCAACACTGGTTTAATCTAGTTTTTTCAATTTAATTAGTTTTAAAACAAAAACAAAAATATTCGATATTCAAGCATCAAACAAAATACTTTCGTGGATTTCAAATTCATCTCTCGCCGTGGATACGACACTCGGAAGATAGACTATTACTTTTCCTAAAGTAATTTTCATATCTAACGGTAAATACTATATATTATTATGACACGCGTTTGACATTTATCAATGGTCTTCTCATTCCCAGGTTAATTTAGGTCCTCGCTTCGAGTTCCATCGGACCTTGACAATCGGAATCATACTATGTTTCAACTTCTTGATCTCCCGGTCCATAATCTTCACCAGTTCTTCTATAAACTATAACTAAGCATCTATGCGGATTTCCTCCAACGACACATGTAGAGTTTCATC
>BQNB010138372.1:0-10106 GCA_026074375.1 Tanacetum coccineum | reverse complement strand
TGTTTGAAGGTTAAGGCTGAACATCAGAGGCCATCTTGCTTGCTGCAGCAACCTGAGATTCCTAAATGGAAATGGGAAAGAATAGCTATGGATTTTGTGACTAAGTTGCCTAGGACTAGTAGTGGGCATGACAAAATCTGGGTCATTGTGGACTGGTTGACTAAGTCTGCTTATTTTCTACCTATACGTGAGGGTTATAAGATGGATAGATTAGCTAGATTGTACTTGAATGAGATAGTTGCTAGACATGGTGTGCCGATCTCGATCATCGGATCGTGATAGTCGTTTCACATCAAGGTTTTGGCAGTCAATGCAAAAGGCATTAGGAACCCGTTTAGACATGAGTACGGCTTACCACCCTCAGACCGATGGTCAAAGTAAGCGTACTATTCAGACTTTGGAAGATATGCTTAGAGCGTGCGTCCTGGACTTCGAGGGAAGTTGGGATGTTCATCTTCCGTTAGTTGAGTTTTCATATAACAATAGTTATCATTCTAGTGTGAGATGTGCTCCGTTTGAGGCATTGTATGCTAGAAAGTATCGTTCGCCATTTATGTAGGCTAAGGTTGGAGAAGGTCAGTTGATAGGACCTGAGTTAGTGCAAGAGACTACTGAGAAGATCTTGCGTATTAAGGATAGACTTAAGGTTGCACGTGATCATCAGAAAAGTTATGCTGATAAGAGGAGGAAGCCTCTAGAGTTTAGCGTAGGTGATGTCTTGTAGTTAGGGGTGTGATTTGTGATTTAAGTTTTAAATTTATACTTTGCCGACTTAATCAAAAACAACACTTTAACGGGCAGTGTACCCGGTCGGTGGGAGTTTCATGGTAAGTAGGGTGTCGAACACTTAGAGCAAAGTTAAATCTTTTAATTTATTAATACTTTGGTTTTTCTAATCTAAGTTAGTCTAATCTATGCTAAATCTATGTTAATCCTAAATCTAATGAATAAGGGGGTTTTTAGTATAACAGACTGGCACAGGTTTTCTGGTAACTAAAACCAATTCAAGACACTTTAACCCACGCAAGTAAATTAACAGAAGATAAAAGAGCAGTCTAGCCAAATATAAGAAAACCGTATTAGCCATTATTAATTAATCAGAATGTTGGTTTGTTTATTAGTGTAATGATTACTTATCTCAGGGCGGCGTATCATTCTTAAGACTTAGGCGTTACTTCTTTCTAAGAACTAGACACGTAGAATTCTATCACAAGTAAACGCATCCGTATAAAGCATCCTTATTTGCTGATTATAATCTATCTTAGGGATTAAGGCAATGGTGATCTTGTTAAACCCTAGCTCATAGAGACTTTACCCACTTACTGTTTAATGGCTCTTTATATACTAGTAGTCCACTGTCTGAGTCTTTACCAAATAATTAGAACATACTCGTTGATACCAAGATCACCTTATGGCTCAAATATGCACACAATAAAAGGGCAAAGATAGGTCAATATTTGTGATCCTATGATTCTAGATATATAAATTGCAATATGGAGAGTTATCTCGGACTTTTAGCCTACGCCCAAACAACACCGAAGTTGCAGCCCATTAAATATGTAGGATTAGACCCAGTTGAATGATAGGTCGCATATTTAAGCACGTAAACAAGTATTATGATAAATATAAACAAGCAATTCAATAATAAATTAAGAAATCAAGATAAATAAACCAAACATTAAGATCTTCATAACAATGGCTAATACCCGAAGGTATTATCCTTTAAACATCATAATTAATACAAAAGTAATGATTTAGCCAAGGTAAACTAACCGAGTTAACGAATGATACCAAAAACTAAATGATTACAAGAGTATAATGTCTCCTATGGAATGAATCGCGTTGCTCAACCTCTTCTACTCTTTTTCTCCTCAGAAAATCGACTTTTATGGTTTAGGTATCGAGAATATGATTTAGCACACTTAAAACTCATTTTTGAGTTTTCTATTTATAAGGTCTAAAGTCGGTTTCGATATGGCGTGTCCAATGTCTTGGATACGGTGTATTAGGGATTTTTTGGAGTAGGGGCCACGTTTAATATCTTCCAGAATATTTTATTCCCATATAGCTTGAATACGGCGTATTGCCTTTCCTGGATACGGCGTATTAGATCTTGTTTCCTTCGTGGTCTTTAGTGAGTGCAGGCACAGATACGTTGTATCTTCCTTGATGGATACGGCGTATTTTTCTTCAGAATAGTAATCTTCAAATATTTTCATTTAAGCTCTAGAATGCGTGCCTTTTAGTTAATTTTCACCAAGTACTCCATAATTACTGCAATTCTTAAATATAAACGATTAAGTAATAATTCTTTGCAATAATTATACAAAATGGGTTAATTACATGAGATAAATGATGCTATAAAATAGATGTTTTTTGATGTCATCAAATATCCCCCCACTTGAATCCTACTTGTCCTCAAGTAGCCTTTAGAAGTTTATAAAAATGTATCCCTAAGGATAATCCTAATTAGATCAATTCAATACCATTCGCGCGTCATAATCCAGTAACTGACAGTTCGATGATAATGGGCTACAACTAGGGTTTGTCGCTACTTAGGAGACACTGTAATCATTAATTGGTAAAACTTAGACCACAAGTGTCCAATTTGTAAAACAAGGCAATGTTCTCACGCCCCAAAAAACTTATAAAAAAAAAAAAAAACAAAAGCATTTAAAACGTGTGCTAAGAACTCACCTTTAGTGAGTGAATATCACTTGTATCCCAAGAAAATGCGTCACGGTAATTAACGATCGTGCAAACCTAATCTAATATAGGTCGTAGATAAAGTACCTAGTCACATTGGTAACTACTACCATATATAATTCTATATAGTTAATAACCATCTAATTGTTTTAGTGAAATCATATTTATAAAGTTAAAACGTTTATAATATATCTTTTGGTAAAAATGATATAACTTTCACGTTTCAAGTCCGTTTCTTGCGTTTCTTATGTCCATGTATTGCTTTCGTAGTTACACGATGTATCATAATAAGATGTTTTCATATTTTTAGTACCTCTGATAGAACATGAGATTTTTTACTGTCATAATGAGGAGTGCATAATAGGATGTGAATACCAGTTATAAAACTTATTTTTAAAACTTTAATTTAACGAAATAACCCATAAATGTCGTATTTGTATATTTATTCGTTATAATGCACCGTTATTTACGGATTCATTGTCGAGTACTGTATTCGATATTGAAAGTGTCTATCAATTTATTGGATTTTTTTCAAAATATATGTTCGGTCAGTGAATAGTAAGATTTACTGTTCATATTTTATAAAATTACTTTTTATAAACGTTAATTATCGTAAACGACGTATTTTATTCGTTTTAAGCTCTGATTTAGTAATTGTTTTCGAGAGCACTGATCTCGTAATTGAAAGTTCTCTATTTATTTATGAGGTTTTGCAAAAAACAATATGTTATCTAGAGATGAACAGTAACCTTTTATAAAAATCGTTTTATAAAATGTATTTTTAATCATTTTATTTATAAAACTCGCGTAATACATAACTTAATTCGTTTTAAATCGAAAAATTATGTTTCTTTATAAATGTTTTTGGAATAAATATGTGTGAGTTAATGAGAAATACAAACCTTGCTGTTTGAAGAATTTTATAACAATTTTTTTTATAAAAAACTTTTAATACTACCGGATTATTATCCGTAAAAACACGTAAAACTATGTATCTTTTTTGTTATTAATTAATGTCGTTTTTTTCGAGTTTCTTACCTTTTTAGAATCGTCATGATGTGTACTATCTTTTTAAAAGTGTCAAACTTACCGTCTAAAATACGAAATCTAACAGCCCCTTTTTTGAAAATCTTAGGTGTACTCACACTTTTTATAACTTGTTTTCTATACTTTCAACATAATACAATACCAACAAGTTATCCATAGCTTATTATATACTATGGTCCTTATAATTGTCCAAAAATGTCCAAGCAATCACAAATCTATTTTGTGCACTACACTTATATATAATAGAGAAACTTTCATAAGATAAAACTTTTAACTACCAGTTTATACATGAACTTATATACTTTAACAAACATAAAACCATACTTAAATCCTATTAATAATCATGATATTAACAACTACATAACATATGTAAAAGTGTTCAAAATCATAATCACAAGTAGAAACTCATTTCACATGTTCAAGAGTAACCTAATGGTGATTTTGCTATATAAACATCATATACACATATAATCATGAAAATGAAAAGATGAGGGATTTTAGATAACCTTATTATGATGTAATATGATGAGAAATATGATCTAAACCCTTGTTTAGATTTTAAACCCTATCTTGCACAACTTGAAAACCCTAAAATCCAAAATGAAACCCTAGCCTTCCTTTTCCTTGCTTTAACCCTTTGGGTAAAGACCTACTAAGCCTTTCAAATCACCTTGGACATCATAGATATTTATTAGAATGTGTTAAAGTGTTGTAATTAAATTTTTTTATGGATTTGTGGTGTCAAATAGGTGAGACCGTGGGCTTTGGCATAAGAAATAGAGGAATGAATTGGTTTTGATTTCATACAAAAATATGTGTTGTATGTTTTTATCTTTCCTAAAGTGCAAGTATATGTAATATTAGCTAGTCAAAAGGTGTATAGGAAGTCTTGAGACATGATGAGTAAAACATGGAAGGTCTTTGGTCACGGTATGGTGTTCTCTTGAAATTGTCTTTTGGTTTAAATGGAGATGTGTTGTACAAATACAAGTTGCAAGATTTTATGATATTTTATTGTATATATCTCTTCAAATCCGGCCAATATAGGATATAATATGATATTATGTTATGTAAATTTTGTGGGTTTTTTGGGTATAAATGTGGTGTGTATTAGTATGAATCGAGAAAGGTTTTGTGGTTGTTCGGGTATGCCTAAACACCGTGTTTTAAAAAAAATCCGCGAAAACGTAAACACTTTAAGCAACCAATAAAAATAAAATGAACAAAGTTAATAATTATCATCAAAATAATTACTTAACACTTGCTTGATTTAAACATCTAATTGTTTGACGCCCGTTTACATTGAACAATAATTTTTAGCTTAGCGATTAAAACTTAACGTTTACGATTTAAAGCAAATGCGTACAGTACTAAAAATACATAGTGAATTTATTGATGACGTCAATGACCCTAAAACAAGAGGTGTTATAGTCTCCCCCCGTTAAGTGAGCCTTGTCCTCAAGGCTTAAGACACGACACTTGATAATGGTGCGGTCTTTGTGAAGAGGTGTGGATATTTCTTCCTGAATTGATCTTCGCGTTCCCATGTGAACTCAGGACCTCTCCTAGAGTTCCATCAAACCTTGACTAGTGGAATGCGGATTCGCTTCAAAGCCGTTTTAACATCAACTGGTCTCCATAATTTCTACCAGCTCCTCGACAAATTGAAGCTTGTCATCAAAGTGAAGTCCATCTAACAGAACGGCTAATGGTTCATCGGCATGACACTTTTTCAAGTTGGATACATGAAATGTATTATGAACCCGGGTTTCAGCTGCATCAGGAAAGCCATAGCTTGCTTATGCAACGGATACCAACATTTTCCAACACCTTTGAATGGTCCAACGTACCGAGGGTTCAATTTACCCCGTTTTTGCCAAAATGTACCCCCCTTTTATCCAAGGCAAAACTTAAGCCTAACTTTTATCCCAACTAACAATACCATCGATTTATATTAAAATCCGGCGTAAGCTCTTTTGTCGTTCGCGAGCATTACCTTTGCATTCCGCATGCTTGATTTGACGATCTTCTCAATTGTTTCTTGCACTATTTCTGGACCAGTGAGTTGAATTTCTCCACCCTCCGGCCTTACAAACGGGTTAGAACGGACATCAGGTTCGACCGTAAAATGCCTTTCAAATGGTGCGGCCTGATGCGTAGCGTGATATGCTATTGTTATATGATAACTCGACTAATGGAAAATGGTAACCCAACCCATTCCAAAGGTCGATTGCACAATGCACGCAACATAATATCCCTCCAAGATTTGAATAGTCCTCACAGCTTTGTCCGTCTTTGTGGATGGTACCCCAGTACTCAGATCCAACTAGTAACCCGAAGAGCAATTCTAGAAGTGACCTCCAAAATTTTGATGCAACCCTAGGGTCACGATCCACAAATAAACGAGAAAGGAATTCCTTGCTCGTGATCCCCTCCTTTAGGTACATTCTTCCAAGTTTAATCCATCGTATTCGCTCCTCAATAACGGAACAAAGATTGCGGACATTAGTGAGGACTGTCAACTATCACACCAAATAGTGTCCGTCTCCTTGTTGACGACCTTAGGAACTTCTGTGACGCAATCCATAGTGATGTTGTCCCACTTCCATTGAGGTATATCGGGTTGTACCACCAATCCTGATGGTCTTTGGTGTTCTGTCCTTGACCTTGCACACGTCCAAACATTTCTAACATAAGTTGCGAATGTTTCCTTCATAATGGGCCACCAATATAGCTTTTTCATGTCTTGTGTACATCTTTTCAGAACCACAGAACTGAATAGAGTATTATGACTGTTGGGACATTGTAATAATCATATTCCGCAAAACGCCATAACATGGTAACAACACTTGCAATTGAAGCATAGATGTTCCCATCCGGGCACAGGGTTCCACAACTTTTCCGTACTAAATTTTCTACCAGATTCCTTAGAAATATTCAACCAACATATGAGCCGTCCAACATCTTCATCTTGTATGTTCACCTCCTGGTTTTCCGTGCTTCAGTTTGATCATACCAAAAATTTATTTTGGAAGATTTAAACCTATGGTCATGACTAAGGATCGAACCCTTAATGGTGGCTCTCGTTCCTTCCTGTTCAAGGCGTCAGCGACAACATGTGCTTTCCCTGGGTGATAACGAATCTCGCAATCGTAATCACTAAGCAATTCTAACCAACGACGCTGCCTCATATTCAGTTCCTTTTGATTAAGAATGTGGTTGTTAGACACTTTTGAACCTGTGAACACCGTACACTTGGTTCCGTACAAATAGTGTCTCTAGAGTTTCAGAGAAAACACTACCGCTCCAAGTTCCAAATCATGAGTCGTATAGTTCTTCTCATGAATTTTCAGCTGGCGTGATGCATAAGCAATCACCTTCTCTTTTTGCATCAACACAACGCCCAAACCTTTGATCAAAGCATCGCAATATACGATAAAATCTTCGCTTCCTTCCATTAAAGCCAGAATTGGTGCACTACACAACTTCTGCTTCAACAGTTGGAACGCTGTTTCTTGTTTGTCACCCCACTCAAACTTGACCTTCTTCTGGGAGCTTGGTCATTGGTTTGGCAATCTTCAAAAATCCTTTGATGAATCTTCGACAATACTCAGCAAGACCTAAAAATTGACGAATCTCCGTTGGTGACTTAGGAGATGCCCAATCTTTAATGGATTCGATCTTGGCAGGGTCCATGTGAATACCATGGCTGTCTATCACGTGACCGAGGAACTGTACTTTAGGAATACAAAATTCACACTTGGAAAATTTGGCATACAACTCCTCTTTCTTAAGCATCTCTAAGATTAGCTTAAGGTGCTCTTCGTGCTCTTGCTTGTTCTTTGAATATATCAGAATATCATCAATAAAGACAATCACGAATTTATCCAAATATGGTTTGCACACCCGATTCATAAGGTCCATGAATACGGCAGGTGCGTTTGTCAAACCAAACGACATAACTTGAAATTCATAATGGCCATAACGGGTTCTGAAAGCGGTTTTTGGAATGTCTTCTTCTCGAACCCTTAGTTGGTGATAACCTGACCTTAGGTCGATCTTCGAATAGACACTCGACCCTTGAAGCTGATCAAATAAATCATCAATTCTTGGGAGCGGATAACGGTTCTTCACCGTTAGTTTATTCAATTCCCGGTAATCAATGCACATCCAGAATGATCCGTCTTTCTTCTTGACAAACAAGACTGGAGCTCCCCAGGGTGAGGAACTAGGTCTTATAAAGCCTTTGTCAGATAATTCTTTTAGTTGCTCTGACAACTCTTTCATTTCAGAAGGTGCCAATCGATAAGGCGCCCGAGCTACGGGTGCAGCACCAGGTACCAAATCAATTTGAAATTCCACTTGTCGAGTCGGAGGAAGACCCGACAAGTCCTCAGGAAATACTTCAGGAAAGTCTCGAACTATTGGTACGCCCTCAAGTCGCTTCTTCTCCGACTTGTCTTCAACCTCCTTTGTAGTAACATGTGCCAAAAAGATAGGAAATCCTTTTTGCATGTACTTCTGTGTTTTCGTGCACGAAATGATATTTAATCGTGTCGCATTTCCCGGGTTACTTCCGTTACCATGTATGATTAAGGTTTCATTTCCCCAGGGAATGTGGACAATCTTCTCGGCACACACAATGACCGCTTGGTACTTCGACAACCAATCCATACCGATTATAGCATCGAAACTACCAAGTTCTACGGGTATTAAGTTGATTTTGAATGGGTGATTTAGTAAATTCTCTAATGGCGAGCAAATTCGATAGCGAAATTGTCTTAGGGCGACTAGTAATGTGTCTTGGCTTCTCGGCTTAGGATTTGGTATAAGATGATGCCAACTTTATAGTAAGACGGAGTGAAGGTCTGCTTAGTTGATATGGTTACTAATTCGATTTCCAAAAGTAAACGCGTTCTATGAATACGCACACAAAACATGATATAAGTAGAAAATTGTTTCCTTAACAAGAGGTTTTTAGAGTGACTACTCTCAGCACGGCATGGTACCTTCCTGAATTATACATAGTTGATCAGGCCATGTATAATTGAGGACTAACGATGCATTGCTCATTTTCGTCAAAATAGCGTTATAATTTCATGATATTCGTGAGAGTAGTTTGTAAGAGTAAATAAGGAACCTAAGTTAATATTGACGAAATTCTCATAATACGATAATTTGATAGATAATTTGAAATCATTCGTACAACTGAAATTTAAGGGAAATACAACGAGAACTCCTAAGGAGATAAAGTCTAAGATAGTTTCAACTTAGGATTTATTAGGCAAAGCGAGACAACTTTCTCTTTTAAGCTTTGATCTCATCTTTAATGTTGTTAGGGTCTTGATCGGTTTCCCCTTCTCTTAAGGCATGCACCGCTCCACGTGCTCCAGCACCTCTAGTTTGGTTTTCATGGTTTCGGTTCTTTCGCTCTGGGCAATCACTCCTGCAGTGCCCTTGATTCCCACATTCATAGCAATAGCCTCGATAGTATTAGCCACTCGCTGGGCTACAACCCGCTCAATTTACTCAACACTCATCCCTTGATTAACAGTTGTCATCATTTCTTGAAAATCACAGGGAACAAAATGTATATGAAGTTTCATCCACAGGAAAATCATGCCACTCCGTGATCCCAACATATATGTAAGGTGAGACCACGTTATGCAGAGATATAAGATAACAGCAACCATGGCATAAATAAATCCACATCATACAGTAGCATGATCATAACCAACTGCGTAGGTTAATACTTAATACATTGTTTTATCTGAGTAAAAGAGTATAAGCTTTTCATTAACGCTACCAACCAAGTATTACTCAAGTTTAGTAGGATACAATACAAAACGAGCTACACTGACAAATCTATTTGTCTATGGGCCAGGGTGCCTCTCAAGATTCTAGATGCTAGCCTCTTATGTTATCCTTAAGTGACTTAATATTCTCTGATGGTGGTGGTAATGATGAAAGTAGTGTAGCAGCAAACTCGGTAATGCATGCCTTAGCAGATGGTGATCGTGGAGTATGGTGTTAAATATACATCCGTACTGTACGAGATTTGGTCTTAGAAAACAAGATGATATGGTGTGGGTGGTGTAGAAGCAGACTCGTCAATCTTAACTGCCTCTGTATCCTCAACTTGAAGGGACAAGATCATCTATAAGTACAACAGAAGGGTTGGCCGGAGCTAGGTGCTCCTCTTCCTCCTCATCCTCCTCATCCTTCTCAACATCATCATCATCATCGTCGTCATCATCAGATGACTCATTATCATCGTTGTCTCCTCCGTCGGCAGGATGGTCAGCAGGATCCTCCTTAGGGTCCTCCTAATCCTCCTCTGGATCGGAGTCAGC
>BQNB010138371.1:0-17716 GCA_026074375.1 Tanacetum coccineum | reverse complement strand
CGTTAACTAATTGATTGACCGAGACTAAAATACATAATGGACGAACTTCATGTTCGACTCAATATTTTGAGGCTAACAAAATTCAAGGCCATTTGGGTTAGCTTATTCAAAACACCTTTTTAAGTTTTCTTAGAAAACCCAAATATAATTTCATCAATAAGCTCTCTTTTTTCTTGCTTAGTTATTGTGTTTTGAAAATGTAATAAGCTAATAAGCTAATCTAGACTCCGCGTTATACATATTAGCAAGTCTTGTGAATGGAAATCATGGACTTAAATTACCCATATTTGTCCATTGAAGCCAGGAGTGTAGTCGGGTCAGGTTGGTTGTGTTCGGATCAATTTGGGTCGGGTCCAATTCGGGTTGAGGCTAAAGAAACATACCTGAAACCCACCCTTATTATAATCTCAGGTTAGTCGAGTTCGAGCTTATTCCGGTCGAGTCTGCTCGAGTTCGGGTCATCCCGAATTTGGGTAAAATGTTTAAAAAATTGCCTACTTTAATAATTATATATATTCATACAAAATATATCAAAAAATATAAAATAAAAAACCTTTATTCGAGTTAAACAGGTCGACTCGAACATGACTTAGCCAAACATTTTTAACCTGACACCTGACCTTTTTTAGTATTCGGGTTACTGGGTTGACCAAAATAACCCAAATAGATAAACTGACCCGGGTAAACCGACCCAAATAGACTTAATCGGGTTCGGGTTCAGGTCCGGGTCAGATATGCCTTTTTAACACTCCTAACTGAAGCAATCTTTTGTGATTCATTTGCATAATGGATGAGAGATTTGAACTCTTGATAAGTTGCCAATGCCATGAGAAAGTTTCTGACTCGAGCAAAACTTCACATACATCTAGCAACCATGTTAGATCATCAGCGTACTGGTCAAAATTTGCATACGAAAAGGAATGAAACCCTAGTGGAAGGGGTCATGGGGGCCTGTACCATAATTTTACTAGGTACATTTTAGATAACTGTTAGCATATGCACTTCATATGCAACTAGTAGGGTACTCGCGCGTTGCAGCGGCGGGTACCCTGTAATTAATCGGAGAAAAAAAAAGGAAAATGACCCCGATCAGGCCCGGTTCACCCATTTTTATAGAATGGGTAGAAGCAGAAGTCAGGCACTATGAACGATAAATAAAGAAAGCAGTAAAAGGTCGTGACACGAGGCTCGTGTTTAACACGATTCCCTTATAATAGATTCGTCGTCTGTTTCCCAAGGTACAACGTTCAAAGTTGTTGTACAGCCAGACTTGACAAACTTGCCTGAAAGATCACAGAAAACTGTATGCTTCTGATCGAAATGATTGGTGAAGAACGTATGAATGGAGCTCGTATTTCTTGTGTGATATTGATGTGTGGTATCTCTAGAATGGTTGAGATTGCCTTCAATTTATACACATTTATATTGTAACATATGATGTAATGGTGCAATCAATATTGGTTAATGACTCATTAATTTGCTGTTATAACTTATTAAAGCAAAACATAATAGCCATTTAAGAGTCATCAATTTGTTGTTATAACTCATTAAAGCATAACAGCCCATTTAAGAGTGAGATTTCAAACACAAGTCATAACTTTATTTTAACCATTTTTCCCTCTATTCCAACCACCCTTCTTCGAGACTCGATATCTCATTGTCACTAACTCCATTTTGAACATATAATGGCTCGTTATAGAGCCTTAAACTTAATAATTATATTCGTCAAATTAACAACCACTTCTCTCCGGTTCGTTTTCAGACGTCTTTTATTTGCTATCCGAACCGGTGACCACTCATGTTCTCGGTTGAACCCGTTGGCCCAGTTCGGCATTCAAAAATATATGTATTAGCATATAAATTGTATAAAGCTTTGTGTGTTTTATTAGTTTGTACAATGCGTATAATAACATGTACTTTTCATTTTAAAAGTGTTTTAAAAATTACATTAATTAGTATTGTGTGTTTTAATAATAACATTAAATGCGTTGACCAATCAATAAGTATGTGTTGTAAATTAGTTAATTGTACATATTGCATGAATGTTTGTATTATTAAATTTTAACTCTTTGTTGTTTGCATTAAAGATTGTACAATGTGTATCAATCATTGTATTACTTAATTTTTTGCATTGAATGAAGAAAGAAGTGTGTGACATAATTTTATTGTTTTCATAAAATGTTTTAGAGCATGCATAAGAATTTGTATCAAGGTTTTCAAGATCGGGATCTTACCCAGGACCGTTTTCGTCTTTGTAAGATCGAGATCGTAAAGTCGAATCGGGATCGTAAGATCCTACTATAATGTCATTCTCTTAATATATTATACAAATCTACAAATTAGTATATATCATAAACACAAAAATATATAATTGTTTCATTGAAATGTTGTCCTAAATTATGATTATGAAATGTTTAAGAAGATTAACATGTTTTTTAAATTCTACGAAACACAACCAATAAATTTGTAGTTTTTTAGTTTGTCGTTCGAGAAAAGTAAGATCGGATCGGATTAGATCTTAAGATCCTATGGTCAAGATCGGGATCCTATAAGATCTTAAGCATGCAAAGATCCTATGTAGGATCCGGATCGTTTTTGTTTTGCAGTATCGTAAAATCGTAAGATCCTGAGATCAGGATCGGGATCTTAACAACTATGATTTGTATTACTTAAAAAAATATGCATTTAATGAAGAGAGAGGGATGTGTGCAGAATTTTGATCTTTGCATAAGATTTTGTACATCATGCATTAAATTTTGTATTACTTAAAAAATTGCATTGCATTTAATAAAAAGAGAGGTCTAAAATTTTTATATACACTATACATGATGTCTAAAGCCATATATTTTAGCACCAAAAACAATGCTCCGTCACATTATACAACAGCTACTCAGCTAGCAAGATGAACTAGCAGTATTTAACAACAAATCACAAAGGAAAGATGACACTACAAACAAAAACAAAAAAGCGATCTGTAGATAAGAACGTGTAAAGAATACAATATGCATAACAAAAGACGCAAGTAAAAAATCGATAGACTTTAAAGGTCCGTTTAGTTGGTGAAAAATATCTCATTTTTTCATTAAATTTTTCATGTGAAATGAAAAATATTGAAAATCTTTTGTCACGTTTTTTTTCTACATTTTCAAAAAATATGGGTTTCCCATTCACTTTTTTTTTTAATTTTAAACAAAAAACTGAAAACAACTTTCTACCATTCTCACATTTTTTATTTCTCATTTCTCAAAATTAGCAATGCTGTGACTGTAGTATTTGTGTATTCGAATTTAGCTTCGTTATTTAGCTTATATTTTTAGTTTTGTCATAATGCATCGCTAGTGTTATTGTTACTATGGTGTAGAGGTGTCAAATGAGTCGGGTTGGATCAATTTGGGTCATGGGTCAAATGAGTCATGGGTCAAATGGGTTATGGGTCAAACAGGTCATGTTTTAAAAATGGGTCTAACGGGTCATGGGTGAGACGGTTTTGGTCGGGTCCACCCACTAAATTATAGTGTCTTCATACATTTTTGAAAGTTTTATACGCTTTCGTCACTTTTTTTACGTTTTCGTCCGTATTTTTACGGTTTCGTCCGTATTCTGACGTTTCGTCTGTTTTCTCACTTTTCCGTCCGGTTTTTTACGTTTTCGTCCGGTTTCTTACGTTTTCGTCCGTTTTCTTACGTTTCGTGTTTTCGTCCGTTTACTTACGTTTTCGCCCGATTTCACACGTTTTTGTCCGTTTTTTACGTTTAAAACGGGTAAAAACGTAAAAAACGGACGAAAACGGAAAAATATGTACGAAAAGGACGAAAACATAAAAAACGGACGAAAACGTAAGAAATCGGACAAAAATGTAAAAATCAGACGAAAACATGCGGAAACGGACGAAAACGTAAAAAACATACGAAAACGTGCGGAAACGTAAAAAACGGAAAAATACAAACGAAAACGTAAAAAACGGACGAAAACATAAAAAAAACGGACGAAAACGTAAAAAACAGACGAAAACGTAAAAAAACAGACGATATAAAAAAGGTTGTATACAAACCTACGATATAAAAAAGGTTGATAAGAAAAGAAAAATGTTTGTAAATAGCTTCATCTAAACATCTTTTCAATTTAAAAAAAAAGAAAAATATAATTCTATCTAAACGGGTTTTCGAAATTCTAAACGGCCCCTAAATAATGTACAACTTTCATTACATCATATACAATCACAGCATTCTCCAGAAAAGAATGATTTACCCAAATTTCATCTCATTGAGACCAAGATAAAAAGTAAGAAAATATCAAGTGCCCTTTAGGAAAATACTTCATGAATTTTGCACACATCGTGTCGCGCTCACTCAGCACTTTTCGATACAATCAAAATTCCCAAAATGTTCTATTTCCCTTTGCTAGAATTGAATTGTTCTTTCAAGTAAACAGACCAGTTCTTGCTGCAATAAAAAATTTGTCTAAATCATAGCAGAACACTTTTTGTCAAAGTGTTTGGTTAAGTAATGATTAATTACAGTAATACTTCCGCCACGATCTATGTGTTTAGTGCACGAAATAACTTTAAAAGACTACGTATTCAAACTGACCATAAATGAAAGCTTTTGATTATTGATGGTATTCTAACTGATCAATAATTCATTATAGTAGCCGTCTAGAATTCATCAAACATCAACATGCATACATAAGTCATGACAAACTGTCGAGAGGGCATGCTAAAGTATAATTCTATAGGAATAGAAACTAGATAGATGCATAAAATTCATATAACCGATTATATTCGGTCATACGCTTACAATTGTTATTCTTAAACGAAAATAAATAAAACGAAAAAGAAAAAATGTTTACCTTTATGATAGAAAACCAACTGAGTTGTATTTTTGTTGCCGTTCGGTCCTGTTTTGGCCAATTCCAAACCTGCATCCGCCATTAACAAACTAAAAACAATGAAAAAAATCCATATAGCATCCTTAATAAGAATGCATTTCTATTGCGTCAAAATAAAACCATTTACCTGATTACACATAAACATGTTTGTAGAACCATTAAATTGATTATATATAAACAGAATCTGATCCGCAAAACACACGAATTATAAAAACTGATTATTCAAAACACTACCAACAACATTCTTAACAAACAACCAAATCATACTTATCAAAGGAAATATATTAGATTGAATCAGTTCAAATAAAGTCAACTTAAAAAAACGCATCTAAATTGGTGTACTAAGTGATTAAAATATAATCCCTAAATTTAATTTGAATATAAGCATACTTACCGATTTTAAAGGTTGGACACCAAAAAACCCACTGGCATAGATCGACTTCTTCGAGATGTTGAATCTTTGAATACAATCGAATTAGTTTGTGTGTTTTCTTGAATCGGTGTCATCATTGGATGACTTTTTGAATTGGTGAATGGTTAATCAAAGTTATAAATGGAATCGTGATTTGTGGTATTAATCTTGTGTGATTAATATTATTGTAACTGTTGCTAAAACTAAAAACTTGTATTCTTCTTATGTTGGACCACTATTTCTTGAATGCATTATTCCTCTAGATACTATCTGGTCCAAAAAGGTGTTATTTTGGAGTCCACTTCTTGCCCGGTTTGTTTTTCGGATGAAGAGGATGTCCATCATTTTGATATTTCGGGGGGGGATGTTTCTATCTCAGGAGGTTTAGCATCGTGTTTGCCGTTGGTGGAGATCGATTCCGCTTTGGCGGTTCGTTCTCCAAAATGGGACGTGTGGTGCTCTTCCTATTCGTCTTCGGGTTCAGTTAAGGTTTTTTGGAAGGAGGCTTCTCGTTGCTTGGTGTTTATTTGGGGATTTCGGAAATCGTCTACTTGTGATGTTAATAAGCGTTAGATCGGGTTCTTTTGAGAAATATTGTCTTTCCTCCTTTCTTTGGTTAATAGTAGGAGTAGTAGGAAGTTCTCTAGGGATGATTGGCTTAAAAACCCGCATTTAATATCTTTGTAATTTCTTTTCTAGCTCCTTGCTAGTTTATAAAATTTTGCCGTTAAAAAAAAAAGCTTGTAATATAAATATCATATTATGATTTTTTTAATTTAATGCTTATTATTATTCAAGAACTAAACTATAAAAGACATTATTGTTCTTATGATGTTGAAGTTTTTAAAATCTAAATACCTACTTTTTAATTTCAACTGTCGATAAACTCTAGCTTTAATAATATTTGGTTGTAGCTCCTAGTTGCATTATAAAGAATCATAATAGCAAAATTGTGTATATTAACATAAATAGTAAGGAAAATCCAAATAAAAAAAAAGATACAAGAAAGAGAGGTAACAGTACCCTGGCACCAGGTGTGGAAGGAGTAGCGAAAAGTATGGCACATACAGCTCCAAGTGGTGCTATTGTGATCGACACACCCTTGTTAACCAACATTTGATCCATCTTTCCTAGCACTGCCATTGCTGCAAATGCACCTGTTCATTTGCTCCAAAATGTATTAGTTTACATACACTCACATACCGCTAGACCAAAGACGACCGTACCTGCAGAGGGCCACAAGATGTCACTAAGCAAAGGAGCTTTAGAACCCTGATCAGGTTTCCAAGCAGCATCCCAGTTGGACGTCAAGTTTGCTGTGGGAATTGGTCTTGTTTTGAGCAGGATATCGGGTCGCAAACGTAGTCGTGCTGCATGGTTGATTTTGACAAGGTTTGAGATATATGAAGAGGATGAAAATGCAGCCATTGGCTGATTGTTAAAGGTGTTGTTAACGAGGTTTAATGTATGTTTTTGTATAAGAAAAAACAATGACAATTAGTGTGTTGTTGGCCATTCAGGAGTGGGAAGAGGCAAAACAAACATGAGTCTAGTTTTTTGGATGGAATTGGAAATGAAGGTGACACAAGTGTTTTTTATTTATGGCTGCGGGAATAAACAGAAAAAACACGAGAAATGTTAGATCCATACCTATTTTACACAAAAAAAAATTCACACTCATATATGTCAAACAAATATAGGTAATGAAAAAAAATATATGATAAAATGTGTTTGGTGTAAGTTACATGACACATGTGCATGTGAAAGTTTTTATGTGAGTTGTGAGTGGATCTAGCATTGCTCAAAAAACACTCCCTTTTGTTTGCGACCATTTAATAAGATTTACCTATAAAGTATTTTCAACTTTTTTTTCAATAATGTTAGAAAACTTAAACTTTATATATGGAATGTTGAAAACTAGAAATGTTGAAAGCTATTTATGGAATCCTGAAAATAGTCTATCAAATGTTTTAGAAACTATTAAGTAATTTATTTATTGAATTTTTTGGAAACCAGGTATCTAATCGACCCGGTTGAGTCATCGGGTTACCGTTTCGACCACCGGGTTTCGAAAATATAAAAACCGGTTTAATTTGACCCGTTTTTCGACCAGAAACGGTTCAACCATTTGAACTGGCCGAGTCGAACCGGGTTTCAAAACATTATGTTTAATCCCCTAATTCTCAAACTTTTATTATTTTTCGTTTATAATCCATAAACTTTTTTTAACACTACAACTATCTGCCGCTTAAAATCCCGTTCCATGTTAAGAATTATAGTTGAATGATCACATGTTACAACCGTTTGCAATTACATTTTGATTTTTTCAACGTTATATTTTGAACGTTAAACAAAACACTTCCCACAATATCGAATATCGTTAATTATCTGCCACTAAAACTTTCTGATGCTATACACGGATACTCGTCTAGTAATATTGTAAAATGTGAAACGCAGGTAAAATTTCATTTAGCCTTTAGAGTAAAACTCCTATTCTAAAGTGACAAAAATATGATACAAATCTTAAATAATCTCGGAAGTTTTCTATACTTTTCCTATGCAAAGTGTGTATTATATTCATTGGTGTCCGCTTAAGCTCCACTTTTAGGTTGGGTGTGATGATCAACTTTCGTTCATCTTTATCGGAGTGTTACATCAACTTTTCGTCACACCACTTAATCTACCATCAAACAGCCGTAGTGATAACCACCTAACCAAACACATAAAAATGCATCACTTTATACAAACATACCCGTAAAATACCTCACACACACTCACAAACATCAAAACATACCCACACCACTTCCCCTTTTTCTACTTGTTTCCGTTAGGTGAAAGACTTCACCGAACCACCCCTTTTCGTGGCCTTCGCGTGCCAACAAAACAGACCCATCATGGGGTTCGTGCGCCATGGATGGCCCTTCGCGTGTGGTGGTAGACACCATAACGCCCTGCCTTAAAGAGGTGTTTTTTCATGTGAATAATGTTGATTATATATGTATGTGATGGGTCCGAATGTCCGATCCGTGCATACTAACTTCCAAGAAGGTGAAACTGACATTCATGTTTTCGTTCCATGTGAATGTCTAATGGTGAAATAGTGTACAGCCTCCTCTCATTCAACACATCGTATAGGGCAACTTCCATGTGCGAGAGTTGATGAATTACTGTATATATTATCAAGACATAAGAGCTAGCTAAACATGTGCCGAGTTTGAGCATTTGGGGGTGGTCTATTCTGCATTTCTGCTAGTAAATTCAAGGCCATTTGTGTTAGCTTATTCAAAACACCTTTATAAGCTTTCTTAGAAAACCCAAATTTATTTTCATCAATAAGCTCTCTTTTTCTTTGCTTAGTTATTGTGTTTTGAAAATGAAATAAGCCAATAAGCTAATCCAGACGCCCCTTAATACAGATTAGTAGGTCTTGTGAATAGAAGAAATGACACAATCAATTAAATTACCAGCGCTGTCCATTGAAGCTAGGGTGTTAGTCGGTCGGGTTGGTCGCGTTCAGGGTCGGGTCCAATTCGGGCCGAGACTAACAAACCATACCCGAACCCGACCTTATTAAGATCTCATGTTAGTCAGCTTCGAGCCTATTCGGGTTGGGTCTATTCAGGTGCAGGTCAACCCAAATACAAGTAGAATGTCTGAAAAATTGGCTAGTTCAATAAGATTACATATATAACTCATAAAATATATTTAAAAAAAACTCTTATTCGGGTCAATCGAGGATTCGGGTCCACCCTAACCCAAGTTAGTCAAAAAAATTCAACCCGATACCCGACCCTTTCTAGTATTCGGGTTACTCGGGCTGACTCGAATAACCTGAATAAATTTATTAACCCGGGTAACCCAACCCGAATAGGCTTAATCGGGTGTTCAGGTCTGGGCCGGGCCGGCCTTTTTAACACTCCTAATTGAAGCAATCTTTTGGGATTCATTTGCATAATAGATGAGAGATTTGAACTCTTGATAAGTTGCCAACACCATGAGAGTTTCTGACTCGAGCAAAACTTCACATACATCTAGCAACCATGTTAGATTTCAGCGTGCTGGTCAAAATTTGCATACAAAAAGGAATGAAACCCCAGTGAATGGAGTCAATTGGGGCCTGGACCATAATTTTACTAGGTACATGCACTTCATATGCAATATATCAGACTACACACTATACATGATGTCTAAAGCCATATCGTGATCATCAAAAACATAGATCTGTCACATTATACAACAGCTACTCAGCTAGCAAAATGAATCAGCAGTATTTGAGCATAAAATTTCGCAAACAAATCACAAGGGAAAGATGACACTATAAACAACAACAAAAAAGCGATCTGTAGATATGAACGTGTAAAGAATACAATATGCATAACAAAAGACGCAAGTTTTAAAGCTCGTTAACTTATCTTAGATGTGAGAAGAACGGTCACGACTACTTCTTACAGAATCTTCTTTCTTCCATATTGTTTCCACTTTCTGAAACCACTTCAATGGTCGAACCTGAATCACAATTCAACATCATGATTATGTGTTTCACTAACGCACAAGTTTGCTTAAGCATTGTGTTGGAAACCTGCTAAGCCTCTTGGCAGGTGTGCATAAACAGAAAAATATAGAGATACCTTCCAACGTCTCCTACGATTAACAGAATGGTAGGTTGATTCCAATCTAGTAATTATTTCCCTGAATGTTGGTCTTGCGTCTGGTTTCTCATGCCAACACTCTTCAATTAACCTGGGGGATAGATTAATAATAACTCATCAGCATGTAATCTTTCATGAAATCAAATTAGCAACAAACATGACATGATGGGAATAGTAGGAAGGTCAATTGCAAGGAAGTAACAACCAACATAAGAAAAGAAGAGTAGTCTTACAAATTACATGTAGCTAAAAAGAACATAAACAAAGCACGTACTCTTTAAGCCCATGAGCATAACTCTTTGACGGGGCATTAAATGGAGGGCGTTCATTAGCAACATATGCCTTAGGAACATCGTCTTCATTCTTCATGAAAAATGGTTGGTTTCCTTCAATCATCTTTTGCACATCAAATGAGATTAATGAATTAGATAATCACAACATAAATGACAAGACGACCAAATATACGAAGTGAACTATAATATAATTATAGGGACAGAGAAAAACTTGTATGAAACAGGGTAATCAGAAAAATTAAAAAGCAGATGATATGAGCCTTACCTCCTGTAAAATCAAGGCAAATGAGAAAACATCCACTTTGGTATCGTAGTCTTCATTTCTGAAGACCTCCGGTGCAACATATCTCCCTGTCATAGCACATAAAAGACTCAATGACTTCAGAAATTAACATCTCTGTTTTTATAGAGTCAACTATGATACTTATAACTTCACAACACTGTAAGATATGTGCGTACAGTGAAAATACAAGATTTGACAGCGTTATGACTAAGCTCTCGACTGCGTTTTGTCTCAAACCAAATCAATTAACAACACTAAAATGCTATCACGTCAAGTTTGACTAGACAATGTTGATCCGTTAAGGTCATTCAAAATAACATTTGTCCTAGTTTAACGACATTCACGAACAACAACACAACAAACACGATACATAACACTACAAACGATCTGAATAAGATTCACTTAAACGTCAAAACGGCTTTGGAATTTGGATTCAAATGTTAAGTGATCACGAAGTTTATTTGGTATCCCTTATTTGAGTTTGAAGTGGGTTTCACGGAGGCGTTTACTATATTTCATCATCAGACTTTCTCTATTTGTCTACCCCTATTCTTAAACCTATTCATCGATTGATGACTTGCTTGAATGTATACAGTTATGATTGAGACTTGAATTATCTAGTACCAGAATCAAGGTGGGTGGGTGAAGACCTGGATAACTATCACTTAAAGGAGTTTACATTTGTAGTACCATGTCACACGCATAAGCCGATTGGATAATTCAAGAGGTTATGTACTAATTATACTTTATGAAGTTGTGTAAATGGTTACTAAGAGGCTTTCCTCTGCATCGTTCTCAATCTTACAAATTTGCAAGCTTACAGTAACAAATTTGGGTAATGTTTATTTCATATTCAAATATAGATATATCGGGTTTAACTTCACCTATTGGTCACACAATGCGCGACAGAATACGAGGTTGGTAAGTTAAGCCAGAAGGATAAGTTGAGATGTGAACAGCAACCCTTACAGGATATTTAAAGCTATTAAACGTAAATGATACTTCACAGGCTCAGCAAAATCTTTCAAAGTTCTTCAATGTCTTTCATAACTTTTCAAGATTGGTGCTTATGACAAGAACTTCTCGTATATGGGCGTACACGTCAATGATGCTTCCGAGAGTTCGAAACCATCATGGGGGAATACGTGTACTTTGATACTAAAGTAATCAGGTCAACTTCTTGGGTAAGTATTTATACTACTTCACTTAGTATGGTTTGTGAAGTATTCTGCATGCGTGACAAGAATTGTTGCTGATCTCTTGCATGTTCCCCCGAACGGATATTCACCAAGACCGAATGTCATGATACAGTATAGAAGCAGTATTAGTTGGTGTGGTTGACTGTTTCTTCTACAAAATTCCGCTGTGCACTTTAAAGGTCAATGTTAGAAGATCGTTCAAGCTACATCAACGTTTCAGAATCTGCTCAAGATACGGATGTTGGTTTGGGGGGAAGCTGATTCAGAAACTTCGCCAAAAAGAAGTCTATGAAGAAAGCTTTTTTAAGACATGCTGCATGATTTGGGGGAAGTTAATCCAACTCATGCATACTTCAATGGTTCCAGAACAAGTCAAGACATAGAAGATCCAAGCTGGAGTACAAGTATCAAGACTAGAAGATAAATACGTCATCTTCAGCATTGGAAGCGCGTTGGATGTCATTTCATTAATGTTGTATATTGTTACTAGTTAGAACATTGGAAGTAATTCGTAGTCCCACATATTGGGGGAAGATTGTCAGCCTTAAAATATGTCGCCTAATACAGAAAATACAGTAGATTACATACGCCGGACACGCAGGGACTAGAAAGTCAATGAAATAATTAGATCTTGTCCCGGGCTATAAACACCCCCTCCATACTTCCATATTAGGGGTGAGTAAAAACATTGGTCTCAAAAGTTTTGGTTATCTCTCTCTAGAAAACAAACACAATCTTTCCCTTCTCACTCTAAAAAATGGCTAACTTGATTATTTCTATCCTCCCCGACCTCCGATCATGTCTCTTGTTTATTGAGAATCTTATTGTTAACAATATGGTACCAGACTGTGCTGGGGAGTATTGTATTTTTATGGGTAAAATTCGTGGCTTGATTGTTTTATTTTTTTGGTTCAAAAAATAAAGCAAGAAAAATCAAGGTTTGATCTTTGTTTGTGGTTAAAGGTGTTAAAGATTTGTACTTTCAGGCTTAGACTATCCCTTGCATCATTACTTGGTAGTTTTAACATCATTTCGTGGCTTACAAGAAAGTTTGAAGATTTTTTTCTTGGCTACGTTTTGTCTATTTGAAGTTGTTCTTGATTGTGTTTTGCTTGCGGGTTGCGTTTTGCTTCCTGTGATTTGTCAGAGAAAGTCTGCGTTTTCATTTTGTAATTGACAATCATACTGCATTTGTCTAATTAGGCTTTGCGTTTTTGGTTCTGTGTTTTGCCCCTGCGTTTTTGGTTTTTGCGTTATGTTTCTGCGTTGTTGTTCTGCTTTTGGCCTCTGCAATTATGGTTCTGCGTTTGCCTCTGCGTTTTTGGTTATTGTATTTTGCCTCTGAGTTTTGGTTGATTTTACAGGTTGAGATTTGCCATTGTGTTTTGCCTAATTGAAGACCCTTATTGCTTTTTGCCTAGGGGAGACTCTGTCCATTTCATTTCTTGATTGCGTTTTGCCTCAAGATTTGACTGCGTTTTGCCTAAGGCTCTTCACTGCGTTTTGTCTCAAACCAAATCAATTAACAACACTAAAATGCTATCACGTCAAGTTTGACTAGACAATGTTGATCCGTTAAGGTCATTCAAAATAACATTTGTCCTAGTTTAACGACATTCACGAACAACAACACAACAAACACGATACATAACACTACAAACGATCCGAATAAGATTCACTTAAACGTCAAAACGGCTTTGGAATTTGGATTCAAATGTCAAGTGATCACGAAGTTTATTTGGTATCCCTTATTTGAGTTTGAAGTGGGTTTCATGGAGGCGTTTACTTAATTCATCATCGGGGGGGAAAAGGGGTACTTCCTTCTATTTTCTACCTCTTTCCTTAAACCCAATCTATCGATTGATGACTTGCTTGAACGTATACAGTTATGATTGAGACTTGAATTATCTAGTTACCAAAAGTCAAGGGGCGGTTGGGTGAAGACCTGGATAACTATCACTTAAAGGAGTTACATTGTAGTACTCAGTGTCACACGCAGAAGCCGATGTGGATAATTTCAAGAGGTGATGTACTAATTATACTTTTGATGTTGGGTCTATGGTACTAAGAGACTTTCCTCTGCATCGTTCTTCAATCTACAATAGTGCAAGCTTAAGTAACAATGTGGGTTTGGGGGAATGTTACTTCATTTTCAAGTTTGGTATATCGGGTATACATCCACACCAGTGGTCACATAAGTAATAGCTGATATAATACGAGGTTGGTAAGTTAGCCAGAGAGTATAAGGTTGAGATGTAAACAACAACCCACACGAGATATTTAAAGCTACTAAACGTCAATGATACTTCACAGTCTCAGCAAAATCTTTCAAAGTTCTTCAATGTCTTTCATAACTTTTCAAGATTGTTGCTTATGACAAGAACTTCTCGTGTATATGGACGTACACGTCAATGATGCTTCCGAGATTTCAAAAACCATCATGGGGTAATACACGTACTTTTGATAACTTTTATTGGGTTTTTATTATTAGGTCAACTTCTATGGGTGAAAGAGTTATATACAACCTCACTAGTATGTTTGTGAAGTATTCTGCATGCGTGAGAAGAATTGTTGCTGATCTCTTGCATGTTCCCCCGAACGGATATTCACCAAGACCGAATGTCATGATACAGTATAGAAGCAGTATTAGATGGTGTGGTTGAGTGTTTCTTTTAACTAAAATTCCGCTGTTTCACTTTAAATGGATCAATGTTAGAAGATCGTTCAAGCTACATCAACGTTTCAGAATCTGCTCAAGATACAGATGTTGGTTTGGGGGGAAGCTGATTCAGAAACTTCGCCAAAAAGAAGTCTATGAAGAAAGCTTTTTAAGACATGCTGCATGATTTGGGGGGAAGTTAATCCAACACCATGCATACTACAATGGTTCCAGAACAGGTTCAAGACAACAGAATATCCAAGCTTGAGTACAAGTAACAAGACTAAAGACAAGGACGACAATCACTCAAGCATTGTGAAGCGCGTTGGATGACATTTCATTAGTTTATTTTAACTTGTTATGAACATTGTAAGTAAATTCCGTATGGGGGGGGGGGGGGTGGTGCCACATAAATGGGGGAGAGATTGTTAGCCTTAAAATATGTCGGCTAATACGAATTACATTAGTTTACATTAGCCGGACACGCAGGGACTAGAAATGTCAAGTGTAATAAGTAGATCGTGTCCCGGGCTATATATATCCCCTCCATACTTCCATGGAGGGGTGAGGAAAAACATTGGTCTCATAAGTGTGTGGCGTTTCCTCTCAATAAAACACTCACACTCTTTCCCATCTCTTTCTAATAAATGAAACTTATTATTTATCTATCCTCCTCGACCTCCGTGAACATGTCTCTTTTTTTTAATCATATAGGTTAATCATCATCAAGTAGCCCGAAACACACCAAAGGTGGGGGTACACCTTGGTTCGCCGAACAAAGCCACAAGGACCTAAATGGTTCAATATTTAAGTTCGATGGCTCACAATGGATGCATAGTTGGTCTTTATTGTCAAATGGAAGTCAACATGTGTAAGAGATCACATGTTTGATGATTGCTTGGGATGTCTCCACGATGAGAGTGATACCCTCATGTGTCACTTCATACATGCATGCACCCAGGGGTGGATAATTTTCAAAATAAGACCCATTTATAAAATTTTGAAGTTCAATGAGATATAGTTAATGGATATGGCGTCCATAATTTATTAAGGGGAAATATGAACAAATTTTTACTTGAAAACGCGAGGACATACGATAACTAGAGTTTACACTCCAAGGTGTCGGGATTCCGGGGTTCTGTTAGTCAAAAAGCAAGAAAACGTAATATAAAAAATATAAAACCCTAAAATTAATACGAAAAGTGATTAAAAAACACGAAACACTTAGAAAATTAAAATATATCATAAGAGTGGCCAAAATTAATTAATAACCGATCGGGACTTTCCTCGATGACGCTTTTTCCGATTTACGCTGTTTAACTATCCCGTAAACTGTCCAATCAAATGTAACAAGTAAAAAAAAAAAGTCAAAGATAATAATCGGAGGGGTTTAAAAATGTTGACCTGAAATTTATAGGGTGTGACATCCTTTCCCCGTTAAAAGAGCTTTGTCCTTAAAGCTTAGGACGTAGCTTGAGACGCGGATTTAGGGTTAGCAAAAAGACGAGGGTACTATTCTTCATGTCTTCTGCGCACCCAATAAGCTCGGGTACCTCTTCTAGAAATCCAACTACTTAACGATTAGATGTCGACTTTGCTTCAAACGTTTAATTTCGCGGTCCATAATTTTAATCGGTTCTTCAATGAAATTGAGCTTTGTTTGTCGACGTGATTCGTTAATGAAATATGGTTCGTCTACGAAACACTTCTTCAAATTTAAAACATGAAAAGGGCTATGAACTCGGCTCAATAGATCTGGTAGTTCAAGTCGATATGCAAGTGTTACTACTTTATCAAGAATCTTGAAAGGTCCAATATAGTGAGGGTTCAACTTCCCCCATTTGCCGAAATGTATCACCCCTTTCCACGGTGACACTTTCAACATGGCCTTATCTCCAACCTCAAACTTCAATGGCTTACGTCTCATATCGACGTAGCTCTTCTGTCTATCCTGTGTAGCTTGAATATGCTTCTTGATCTGAATGAGCTTCTCAGTTGTTTCATGAACAATTTCTGGACCAGTGAGCTGAGCGTCTCCAACCTCAGCCCAACAAATAGGCGATCTACACTTTCGGCCGTAGAGAGCTTCAAATGGTGCAGCTTTAATACTCGTGTGATAACCGTTGTTGTAAGAAAACTCAACCAAAGGTAGGTGTCTATCCCAACCTTTCCCAAAATCAACCACACAAGCGCGTAGCATGTCCTCTAAGGTTTGGATGGTTCTCTCACTCATGTCCAATTGAGTACCTAGGGCTTCGTTTAGGGATTTCCATAAATGAGAGGTAAACTCACTGTCTCGATCAGAAATAATCAAAACTGGCACTCCATGTCTCGAGACTACTTCCTTCAAGTATTGTCTAGTCAACTTCTCCATTGAGTCAGTTTCCTTCATTGGTAAGAAATGAGCAGACTTTGTGAGTCGGTCAACAATTACCCAAATTGTATCTTGACCAGAAGTCTTCTTTGGTAACTTAGTAACGAAATCCATAGTAATATTCTCTCACTTCTATACTGGATGTACCGAAATCCATAGTAATGTTCTCCTACTTCCAATACAGCTTCTTTAAATCTTGGTACATCTTGTCCGATCCAGGATGTACCGAATACTTTGACTTATGCGACTCGTGCATAATCAACTCTCTTAAGTCACCAAAACATGGTATCCAACTTCTCCCATTCAAGCATAACGTTCCAGCAGCACGTGGCTCTAGCTTCTTAATCGCACCACACAAATCTTTGATTCTAAAATTTTCTTCATTTCTCGCCACAACTTGAGCGTTTAAAATTTGCACAGGAAGGTTTAGACCAATTGTCAAAACCAAAGCTCAAACTCGTAGTGGCTTAATCCGTTCCTTTTGGCACAAGGAATCCGCCACCACGTTCGCTTTTCCCGGATGATAATGAATCTCTCAGTCATAGTCGCTCAATAGCTCCAACCATCTATGTTGTCTCATGTTTAACTCTTTCTGATCTAGAATATGTTGCAAACTCTTATGATCAGTGAACATAACGCACTTCGTGCCGTATAAATAATGTCTCCACATTTTGAGAGCAAACACTACAACTCCAAGCTCCAAGTCATGTGTAGTGTAATTTTTCTCATGAATCTTAAGTTGGCGTGACACGTAGGCTATGACCTTCTCCCTTTGCATCAAAACTGCGTCCAATCCTTTACGAGAAGCATCACATTAAACCACAAAGTTTTCACTACCTTCGGGTAAAGCTAAAATTGATGCACTACACAACTTCTGCTTCAACAGTTGAAATGCAGCTTTTGCCTTTTCACTCCAATCAAACTTCACGTTCTTCTGAGTCAGCTTCGTCATAGGTTTGG
>BQNB010138370.1:0-17716 GCA_026074375.1 Tanacetum coccineum | reverse complement strand
TCGTGACTCAAACAAAAATAAGTGCTTTATGGGAGGCACCCTATAACTATCTTCCATTCTACATATTAGTTGTTTGCATGTTTCTTACTTTGTTTTGTAGAAGCTAGGAGGCAATTATCGAGACCGGCTTGACTCATAATCATGTGGTAACTTTGCTGAATTTGCAGCAGTTACGGCGTAACAACTTTAGTTTACGACGTAACCCATTTCATAGTTACGCCGTAACACAATAAAACTTAAAATTTTTACCACTTGATTACGACGTAACCACCGGAGTTATGCCGTAACCTCCTTCTGAAATCTTAAAATTTTAAGTTTTAAACATGTCTAAACCTTGTATACATAAATGGACTTTGTGGGTATGTTCTCTGGAAGCCCTCACGAGACTAAACTCGTCCACTTGGGCCACCAAGTGGTTTAAAAGGCTTGTTGCATATGCTAAATGCATCCGTGATTCCTACAAAAGTGAGTTGGGATTGTATTCTCTGTACATTTTATAATTCTTTTAGAACGATTTTATGCTTTGGTTTGTTTTGGTGATCACAGGGGATTAAGACCTTGCGAGAATACGAAGATAATCTAAAGATTTCCGCCAAATTTCAAAATCTCAAAGCAATGCTCAAGGAGTTTCTTGTCTTAATTCTACTTTTTTCTTATTATTTTCATTTCCTTAGTGTACAATAGGGACATTGTACAAATCAAGTAGGGGGGGGGAGTAGAATTAATACTTGACGTATGTTTTGCTTTCGATTTTCTAGTTTTTCTTGAAAATTATGCCAAATTTAAATTTTTGACAAATTTTTCTTAAATAACTAGAATTAATTTTTGCCGAATGCACATTACCTTTTATTATTACTTGGTGAGATTTAAGCTTAATATTCCGTTTCTATCATATTATTCAAAAATCCATTAAAATATTGAGTGTGCCGGTAGTATTGTAAACTTTAGAAATTGGCATGTACATCATTTCGAAACCTAATTGCTTAGCAGGAATAGATAGTTTGAGAAGGAAACACTTAGGAAATCACCCAAATAACCTATATGTGTACGTTTATCGACTTGTTACACTGACTTGTCGACCTCCCGTAATAAAACCCTTCTGTCGCACTCATTATTTAGTGCAAGGTACCCCTAGATCACCCATGTTAAACCAATCTATGTTTTCACCCAATGTTATATGTTTCGTTACACCATTTCACCTTAGCCTACCCTGTAATATTTATTTTCTCTGTGTTGAAATTTCTGGTTACTTAAGTCCATGGTTCAGGGGAATGGAAATGAAGATTATATGCTTTCATGGAAGACCAATTCGTTATGATCTATTAAGACCCCCATGTATCACCACTTTTTACGTTGTTTATCAAAAGTGGGGGGATGTATGTATAATATCGAATGTTGCAGGGGCAATAATTAAAGATATAAACCCCTATAGAATTTACATATCGACAATGAAGAGAAGATGATGCAACAAATGGCCACCCATGTGCTAAAAATATAAAGATGATGCAAAATAAAATTTTAAAATGGAGCTAGTAGCCCATAATTGCACCAAAACATCTCTGTAAAATAGAGCTAGTAGCCTATTATTACACCAAGTCATCCAAATACTCATGAAGAATGGAGCTAGTAGCCCATTAATTGAAGATCATATTTTTGAACTTAATTTCTTGGACCCATGGATGGACAATGGCTGGTTATGACAACCCTAGATTAATTTAGACTATTTGTTTTGTGTTTTTATATTAACAACCATTAAATGTCCCATGTTTATCCTAACCATTTATCACCCTTTAAAACCATATTACCCTTGTCGCCTTTAAGAGTTATTTAGACCTTAATTCTAACTGGTGCAGATTTGTGTACTTCACAAGCTTATGATAGAATACATGTTATGTATGTGCAATTGAGAAATCACCCCAAAAATGAAACACTTAGACTAGTGAAGAGCTGAGTGACTTTTTATCCCCTTTTCGTGAGGTGTTCGACTTTGATGTTTCTAGCATAAGAGTTTTATAGATTCATTTCTTGAAGTTATTCTCGAGAAATCTTTTTATGAAATATTCTAACATGTTCTACTTGAGGGCAAGCAGAAGTCAAGTGGGGGGATATTTGATAACATCAAATATTTAATATTTGTTGGTGGCAAATTACCCCCTAAAACACCTGCAAATGTTTCACTAACACTCGAAAACGAGACATTTTCTGTTATTTTGTAGTTTTCAGGTGAAATACAGGAAAGTGACAAGAAACAAGGGAAAAGGACTTAAAGTGTAAATTCTGAAGGATGTTACGGCGTAACAATAAAAATGGTTACACCGTAACATAATTTAAGCAAGTACGAAGATCAAGGAAGGACTTTATGGCGTAACTCGTTACGCCGTAACCCTATATTTGGAAGGAAATCTCATCATAGTTATTGTTACGGCGTAACACCTTATCCAGTTACGCAGTAACCATGACGATCCACAATTATGGAATGAAGATCACGTACATTTGGAAGTTATATGAAGGTTACGGTGTAACACCATATCTGGTTACGTCGTAACAGCTGCTTAAATATGGAATGACGTGTAAGTTGGTTCCGGCGTAATACCTTAATTGGTTGCGCCGTAACAGGTTCGACAACTATAAATAGAGGCCTCATTCAAGCTAATCCGACATCACTTCCTCCACAGCTAATTAAAGAGGCGACAAAGGCTTCCAACCTTCGAAGAATACCACCTGGAGTACAAGAGAGATCACAAATTACTTACTTTTTGTATTTAATTATTCAAAAACGAATCCTGTAAGAATTATGAGTTTTCAATATATGATTTCTTTTATCTCTTATTATGTTTCCATTGCCATGAGCGGCTAAGCACTTAAAGTGTTGGCCTAGTAATGAATTTACTATTGTTATGACTGTTATATTATGGTTTCACTAGATATTCCTTGACTATCGTGTAACCCTAGGTTTTGGTAATACGGGTGGTTTGGACCTAGCTTGCCTTATTAATAGACTATCTTGTCTTGGTGGGATCCAATGGGTACTAGGGAGGATCACCAATTCCTTACCCGGTGTAGGGATTGACCGGTCACTGTACTCATCACTCGATACTTAAAAAGCACAGGAACTCTTTCAAATGGGTTAATAGTCTTTATAGGTTATTAGATATGTTTTGGGAATAGTTGGGATTAATTACTACAACCTGGATAACCTACCTCCCAGATGATTTGGGACTGACTCGGAATCGCATGTAGTATAGGATAGACTATATATGCATATTCAAGTCTATCGACCTTAGAAACCGCTAATAAAACCATAGTTTAACATTTCACAAGAATACGTTCTCATAACAATAGTAATGAAGTAACTAGGTTAACATGTTTTCTGTCTTGATATCTTCAAAGCCTTTTTATTTCCAGCATTTATTTTATTGTTATTTATTTATTTCAATTCAAATCAAACAAAACTATTTTCAACTAGTGACAATTTCAAATTAAGATTAATAACTATTTAGCTCTTGACACGACCTCGGATTTACCTAATATGTACTACCCACTATCGGGTTCTCCGCCCGTTAGTGCGTTGTCTGGTAAATCGAGTTTTATAAATTTAAAACTTGAATAAAACATTTCTTTAAAAGAAAATACGCATCAAAAAGTCTAGACGAAAATAGGGTTAGCAGAAAAACCAAAAAACCTGAATAAACCAAAAACCAAAACCGAACTGATCCGAAAATAACCGAACCGAACTAATAACCGAACCGAATTCACCAAAACCAAACCGAACCGAACTACAAATTCGGTTCTCGGGTTGGATATGGGTTTGACACTCCGAACCGAAAACCGAATCAAAAACCAAATTCATATAAATATATTATATATATATATATATATATATATATATATATAAATACTATTAAAATGTTATCATAATATAAACAAAACACTTTTTATGTTAATAATAATTTTTTGTTTACTAAAAATCTATGTAATTATTATTTTATTTTTTTTAAATAGTGAAATTCGAGTTATTCGAATCAACCCGAAAACCGAACCGAATTTGAATTTGGTTCTCGGGTTGAACCAAAAAAAATTAAGCGAACTAACGGAATAACCCGATAATCAAACCGATCAACACCCCTAGACGAAAATTGCTTGGTTGATACATATACTTTTAAAAAAAATCAGAAAATAAAGACCATTTAGACAATTAAAAAAACAAACAACATTTTTTCATTTAGATTCAGACTTGATGACCACCTCTTACCAATAAGATGTGGTAGTCAGATTGAGACATAAAACATCTTAATGAAACAAACACACCCTTAATAAGATCGAATCGATAAAAACTTGAAGTAGTCGAGTCTAAACGAGCTCGAGCTTAAATTGAAGCTCATTTAATAAACGAGTCTAAACCCGACCTTTGTATATAAGCGCATTACAAACGAGTCAAACTCGAGCTTGAGCTTTCTGAAATATAAACGATCAAAGTTCGAGCTCTAGCAGGCTCAGCTTGTTCCCCCCCCCTAGCCGATAGTTTCCAATGTTTCCGTTCAGTTGCTTAACGATGTTACTTTTTCCTTGTTATCTCCTCTCATGTGAGCAAGGTGACGTTTTTATTCTTTCATTTATTTTTTTATTCATTTTAAAATAATATTGTATTTTATATTATTAATTTCCTTTCTACTTTTTATGGAATTTATATTAATTTTAATATGGGCTAATTTTTAAAAGGGTCCAAAATCCAAAGTCATACTCTTTTCAGAAGTGATTTTTCAAAATAACTCATGGCAACTGGGCAACTTAGAGAAGAAACTGACACATGTCTATTAGGTTGTCCAGAAGTACAATAGGTTTCCCATAAGTACAAATAAGTTGCCTCAAAGTTTTCTACTTTAATATTAAAAAAATGTCGTGTGTCAAATTCTTCTCAGGTTGCCCGGTTGTCCTGGCTATTTTGAGAAACCACTTCTGAAAAGGGTCTAGTGGCATGTCTACCCTATGGTGTGGACTTGTTTGAGAATTTTCCCCTTAATTGTCCTAGCTACTCATTTACTAATACATACTTTTTTTATTAATCAATTTTTTTCACCAATACTTTAGTTTGGAATTTTGTGAAAGCTTCAAAGGGTGACAAGATCATCAGGGTATTGCCACCTCTGACTATCTTCAAACCTTAAGCGTATTTCATATACATACCAGTTGACATCCATTCCAGCTGACGAGTATATCTACAAATAATCTTTGACTTCCATCAGCGAGTCTTCAACACTTAGCCTAATTTCTGTTTAAATATTGGTAGAGACAATTAGACACTCAATTGGGCCAACAATCTTCCACAATTTGAATATAAATTATGTTAAGTAAAATTATTGTAAGTGAGTACACAACTTCTTCTTAAATAATTAACAAGGAAATTAACAAAATAAATTCTTTCATTAAAATTACATTTTAGGCCAGGTTATCTAGATTCTTTTGTACAATTTCCCTAGCTTTTACACAGTCAAGCCTGACCTCAATCACATAGATCATTTCATCATACATTTCTCTAGTAATCACCGAGTCAATCTTGATAACATTCTGAATCCTGATTCGTTGAGCAGTGGTTGCCAGATGAAGCTCACTTTTTCTTTGAAGATCAAGTTAAAATTTCCATTGTAGACAAAAATCCGAGCTTTTGGTTCCCTAATCACTATCCCAGCGGACCCAAAAACTTCCTCGGGGACAGTCAAGTTCCTTTGCATCCCATATACCACAATGTCTTCTTTGACAAATACTTCATGAACTATTTCAGCTCTTCTTTTCTTTTTCTTCTGAACATGAGGAAGCTCGAATGTAGTGAGTTATGTTAGAGGAGGAATGTCAAGCTTGTCAGCTGTGGTTGCCACCCACTAGAACTTGGCCCTAAGGTTCTTCAGCAAGCAACTGATCATTAGAGGTAGTTTTTCTCTTGGATGCCAAGCTATGTAATTCCTACCATTCAGTAAACCCCAACATTTTTAGTACAAAGTTATCAAAAAATAGATGTACAAAGGCTGATTGTTCCTTGTAATTCTCATAGTGGCAATCTTTGATGACTTGTTAATTCTGTAACTAAAGTTTATGATTGGTAGTGAATCATCCATGAAGTTAATGCAGTTCATGTACTCATCCCTCATCTTGTTTATCTTATGCCAACTCTTCTTCTTATGCCTTTATCTACTATGGGCTTCAATTTCAACCAACTCTTCTTCTTGTGCCTTTCTCTGAGCTTCAATCTCAACCAACTCTTCTTCTTGTACCTTTATTTGCTTTGGGGTTAGCCTTCTTAGTTTCTTCTTTGTCTTTTCTCTTTCAGCTTTTAAGTCATCAGACCTTTATCTTGTGTGACATGTAGTGAACTTTGATCTTGAGCTTGTTCCATCATGTTTGACATTCTTGTGATCTTAAGCTTCTTGAGATCATCATACATCATCAGAGATTAGAGCTAACTGCCACACTTTCAATGCCAACTAACTTGGAGTAAGAAAGTCGATATATAACATGTTTGACTCTGTGAGAAATGAAAAGAGCATCTTTTGAGAGATCTTGAGTGGCTAGAGAAGGTTGTGCATTGCATCACTGGGTCCATGATGACTATCTTTAATATTAGCAATCAACATTGTGATTCTGGCAGCATATGCATTGACCCGATTTCTGCCTAAGTCTATGGAGGGTTTCTTTCTTTACACCCTTTATCCTTACAATTATTTTTCATTCTTCAACCCCTTCAATTTTAGTCTACCGCGTCCTCATTTTCATCTTGTTGGGTTTGTTCCATTGATAACTCATGCCATTGATAGCACTATTCTCAATATCACTTTACTCCTTTTTTGGATCATACCTAAGGACTTCTACTCTATCTAATAGAGTGTCCCTTGGTAGATCCCTCCGGTTCTGGCTGGATCATGAAACAAATACCTCTAATTTATGAGTTTCTTTACATTTTTATGTTTTTTCCCATATGTGTTGGACGTTGTTCGTGGACTAGTTCTTGACCTGTTTGTCTTTTAAGCTCATTTCGAGTTTCAGGGCCTATTTAATAAGTTGTATGGCCATAATGGATATTTAGTTATTGATTTTATGAAGTATCAATTTTCTTTCATTTCTTAAAATATGCACGTGAGTAAAAAATCATCATGATTATCCGTATTCCGTTGAATAAACGATAATTAGAAGTGTTGTTCATCGTATTCATGTGAATCAACATTTTTAATTTGCGTTATCTAGTTTTTAGTCTACATCACTCATCATGTTCGGCTATTTAATCAATTGATTATTAAGATAATGGTGCAGGCTTTGACCTCTATATGAACCAGTCCTTGTTTCTTGAGCAAGTTCTTTATGATTTGAGCCTGTTTTTGATCTTATGTTAGAACTGATCGGCCGGTTATACATGACCCACGTTTTTTATGCGTATGCACTTGTGATGATATCAAATAACGTCTATTTTAAAGCATCATTTATCTCATGTTATTAACCCATTTTGTATAGTTATTGCAAAGAATATCTTGCATTTTTTGGATAATATCTTGCATTTTTCCTTTCTTTGCTATATGTTAGAAACATCGGTGTTGTTCCACTAACTTGTTTTTGTAGCAAAGTTACCATAGCTCGATTCCTTGGTGCCCTCAAACGAGGGGGAGTACACATCAAGGGGGAGCATTTATTAATCGGCAAAGCCTTTTTAATTTTACAAAAAGGGGGAGAAATGGATATAAAACTCACTAAATACTTGTTTAAAATTTAATTTTTCATTTAATGAGTTTAGATTTTGTAATCATAAAAAAGGGGGAGATTGTTGATTGAAATAATGCCTAAAAACATTGTTAATATTTTTCGATCTCTCTACGTTTTGATTATCACAAAATGTAAAAACAATTAGTGAAAATTTATTTTTAAATACGTAATTAATCACTTAAAGGTATGAATAAACAAATGCTTAATGTAGTTTATGATCAAAGGATTTTTAATTTAACCTCTCACTTTTTATAAAAATAACACAAACATTTTTATATCTTTTACAAAACATTTTTAGATTTAAAAGAAATGTTTTATTCAAATAAATATTTTAAATTCAATTTTTCTACCCAAAAACGGCTAGAAATATCCTAGAAAACACCTCCCCCAAGAAAGACAAAAAAGGGAGCATCAGGCAGGGGAGGCCTCCTTAATTATAACGGGTGGCCCCCTTAATTTTAAGGGGACCGGCACCCTAATTAAGGGGACCGGCCACATTCTTTTTTTGTCACAGCTTGCCTATAAATACTGGACTATTCCCCACTGATTTTCTTACCTTTTGCACACACTTTCTTTCTGTTCTAAGTCAGTTTACACTTTCCTTTCTTTCCTTTGATCATTAAATCATAAAGCCTTGTTTCCAAGTGATCTAAGCTTTGATTCTCAAGTGCAAGAGAAGAATACTTCCTATCATCAAGTGAAGAAGTATTATAGCTTAGTGAGTGTCCTTGCAACCTTGTTGCATTTGTATCATATCTTGTAAATCATTTGTGTATATTGTAAAGGTATGTATCATAGTTGTGTACAATAAGTAGATTGTTATGATCATTATAAGTATAGTTAGATCTGGGTGATCTTAGTAAGTAGTGATAGATTGGTGTGATCGTAGTAGTGTCTTGGTGAAGTGAAGTTGTGAAGCAAAGTAGAGTTGTGAAGTGAAGAAAAGTTGTGAAGTCGAGAGAAGTTATGTAGTTAACTCAAGTTGTGATTTGTCGTGTAGTGGTGTGTTGTGTTGTGATAGATTGGTTCTAGCTAGGATTAGAACTCGACATTTAGCTTAGTGTTGGAAATTGGTGTAAGGTAAGTTATGTACGATTTTCTCCGCCTAAAGAGATCTTGTTGACGTAGTGAAGAAAACTCTCGAGTTTGGTGCTCGGGGGAGTGGAGTAGGGCGAAGAGGTGCTTCGTTATCGAACTACTATAAATCCTCGTGTTGTGGTTTGATCTTTCCTTCTCTTATCTCTTGTCTTGCATATTTATTTACATCCTATCATTACTTACTTGATTAGTTAAATTGTCTTCATTGTAGACATTGTGGATTCACATAAAGTCGAATCTAAGTTTTTATAAATAAACATAATATTAATTTAAAAAGCAGTAAACTATTCAACTTCCCTTCTAGTTTTCCACACTATATTCCTGTAAAGTACTACCTATAAAGTAACGTCATCTAACCTTACCCACTATACTTTTATGGTATCCCAGGAATGTGCACTTAACCCTAACCGGTTCAAGCATCCCTTGCTTAATACTAGCAAGCCAACTAAAAAACCTTAACATATCTATAGGTTTCTTGAATCCAATCACTGATGATGGTGACCTATTCACTGGATATGTAGACCTGGTTGTATCCTCTGCCTAAAAAAACTTGGACAGACCATACTAAATCAGAAAACAACGTACCTTAGCAAAGAGTGTCATGTTTGTCTCATCAACCAACACATTCTACTGCTGTATCCCTGCAACACAAATGTTTGGCGACCCCGCTGTTCATACATTGTTGTATCAACCTCTAATTACAAGAATCAAGAACATTACCCGTCTTGATCTTCCACCCAGTCTGATATTCCTGTTCCTGCTCCTTTATGAAGCAGTCCGTGTTTTTCTTCTCTTCAGGTTTCTTATCCTTCAACCGTCTTTGAGCCACTGAAGTATCATCGTTAATAACCTGAAAAACCTTAGCTTTACGATCCCTTTGAGCTCCTTGCAGTTCCAGCTCAAACCAAACACATTTTTCATCATGTACTCTATGGACTCCTATTTCAACACCAGAACCAAGTTGTTTGAACCCAACTTGCTTTGAATCTCCATGATTTTGTACAATATTTCCATCGAGCTTTTAGATGTTTAACCTAGTATTTATACTAGCCATTCTTTTAACTCTTTGCTAACTATTTAACCTTTTGTGAATTTACCTACACAAAACACGATCTAGGAAAGTAACCAGTTTGTAAAAACCCTTGCTTTATCGATATAACCCTAATAAACCTTTTTAGAAATTGATCAAACCAAGAAACCCTTCAAAAAAAACCCTTTCTTACTCAAATATCGATTGAACCATGGGCATAAAACCATCTAACAAATTGACAACCTAGGAATCAAGAAAGTATCCTACGCTTTTTGAAGTAACCCTTGTCGTACTTTATTTATGCAAAACAATTTCTTGTAACATAAGAAACCTCGACAAGTCTTGGACTTATTCTCTGACCCTTTTTTTTATTCTGATAACCTTGTGATATAAACCTCACAACACCGAATCAAACAAAGTACATTGTGCATAACTTTAAATAATAATTTAATTTTTTATTATTATTTGAAAACTAACCTCCCTTAAGTCTTCTACACCTTGTCGTGAACCCAGACAATCGAAGAACTCAATAAACTTTACCTGTCGATACCCTGCTGCTCCTTGACGTCAAAAAACCTCAACACCAAGAACTTTTGTTGTCGAGAACCTGGTAGCCCAAACAGAATAGAACCCTCTTGTTCCTTCCAGAAAAACCAAACAACAAAGATCTTTTCTTGATCGATCCTAGTTAACCAGAGAACCCGCGAACCTGATTGATACCACTTGTAGGATTCGATCACCCTACAACCTGGTTACTAGTGTGGAATAAATATGATCTTGAAGACGAACACAACCTAGTAGATTATGTATGACAGAAAAGGGAAAAGATGCACAAGAATATAACCCTTAATATTACATGTTTATTGAGTAAAGAAAAAAATGAAGTACAAATCCCTCCCCCTCACCTCCTTTTATAGAGATGAGGAGAGAATAAACACATTAGAAGAATTAAGTACAAACCATTCCCCCTCACCTCCTTTTATAAAGATAAGAGGGAGCACAAATTGATTGGAAGAATGAAGTATAAAACCTCTCCCCCTCACCTCCTTTTATAAAGATGAGAGGGAGGATGGGCTTGGGCCGTAGAGAAACCCAACAACCCTAATATGGCTATAATTATAGCTAACTTTACACTAAACCCCATAACCTATTGACTAAAGTGAATACTATATCTAACACAAGTAAACAAGTTATTTTTATGTGTACTAAGTAAATCTTATTTGCATGTTCTAGTTGGTCTCATGCCTCCACAAAATTAGATCATACTGCATTCCAAATGGAAATGAACAGTATGAGTAATTAAGCATGTGCATTTCAAAAGCATGCAGTGATATGATCACATAATAAAGCTGCAGAAGAAGACTGGAAGACTAATCGAGTAAATCATTCTATTGTTATAAGAAGATATTTTGTGATAAACACACAAGTTTGATATGAGTAAAGCTCTTTCCAAGATCAGAATGCTATTTTATTCATTGTAGATTGACAGGGAAAATGCACATGCAAGGTTCATAGCGAGTTTAATGAAATCACATAGCTTGCATGATAATCGGGGTGAAACAAGGGAAGTTGTCTTAGGATACCGACACCTGCATATCTATTATTTTTATAGGATATATCACAAATCTATTATTTTTATAGGATATATTCGTATTATTTTTATAGGATATATTCCTTTTCTTTGGTTCTGAGTCCTATAAATACTCATGTACCAGACCTTGAATTATTCATTCGATCAATATATCTACTAAAGTTTTAGTATCTTTGTTCTATTAGTTCCCAGGAGTCCTAATATTTGTTGATAAATTCAGCCTTGTGAAGAGCGATTGTCTTCGCAAGTATCCATACCGTATTAGTTGGTACCAGAACGAGGGTGTTTCTGTTGCGATAACCGACGATAAAAACGGTGGGGATAAAAATCTCTCTGACATGCTCAAAGGGATCGATAACATCACTACCATGCTGTAAAATTTAACCACTCATGTAGAACACACAGAAGCAAAATTAAAAGAGTTAAGACAAACTCAAGAAGGTTGGAGAGGTGATGAGGAATTCAGGAGTTTTACTCTTCGACAACCTCGTAACCAACCAACGTTCCAGCCTCATCGACCACCACAACCTCAAAACTATCCATCATAACATCGTCAAACAACACCAAAGTTTCAATGACCACCACCACTACACCAACAACACCCACGACAACAATATCCATTAAAACCCCAAAACCAACATCGATTTCAGCAACTTAATCTTTACAATGATGATTGTGATGATGAAACTTTAGGAGATGATTTTGAAGGGCTTTTCAAAGCAAACCATGAACCTGCGAGGCAACAAAATCAATGAGAGGACTGATGAGGTGTCATTTTATATACTTTTTCAAGGTCGTTTAACCCCCAAAATCATGTGTTTATGCCTAAAATATGTACTTAATCGTTCCTTTTTAGGTATTTCTCATTTAGAAGATATTTGGATGAATTACACATAACTTGGGCTCATTTGGAGAAGAAATGGAAGAGATTACAAACCAAGACCAAGACTCTTGAAGATTTGTGCTCACAGGTCCTGGAGACAGCGTCACAAGCTATACACGATGCTGTCACAACTCATCAAGTGACGGCGTCACAAAATTTCATGACGCTGTCAGCCTATACCGACTCAAACACAAATCTAGAAGATTCAACTTATGACGGCGTCACGACTAAAACGCGACGTCGTTGCGTCGTTTTTCTTCTATATACAAACCCGAATTTAGGGTTTTTATTGTGTAACTTTAGAATAAAAAGAGGGTACAAACCCTAGTTTGTTTAGTAGCCATAGGAGACGATTTTAGGGCCTAAAAACCCTATTGTACTTCTTCCAATTCATGTTTTAATCAAGTAAGGTTTACTTAATCATTCAATATGTCTATGTGTTGTTTGATTTATTGTTCTTGCTTTATCTTTAACATGCTTGGCTAAACCTTCTATTTTGTTTATTTATGATTGTATGAAACCTAGAATGTAGATCTTAGTGGTGTTGCATCTTGTGATGGATGTGCACGTTAAGCCTTAGAAAACCAGCTTTTTCTGTATCATTGTTGATATGTCTAGGAAAATGTGATTGTGTAGAAAAGATGCCATCAGGTAACAGTCTTCATACTACCTTGCCCCCTAATATGGTTGATCCACTTTTAATATATTTCACATGCACTTAGTGAACTCCTAAGGGTCGTGTAATAGTCTTCATACTACCTTGCATTTGTGTTGCTCTAGCGGCATACTAAGTAGACGGTTGGTTCATGTAATTCGTTCATGCTTTAGAAAATAGTTACACAGATCATCACAAGTGTGATAAGACAACAACACTAGGGAGTAATACATGATTAAATAGACACAATCTTTTATCTTATTGTTATCACCATTAGCGTAGTTTATATTTAGTTAATAGCTAAAACCAACTATCTCTCCAATTATATGATTTACTTGCTTTCCATAAAATACAAAAATACAAAAATAATCTTCCTTTAAACCGTAGAATTTTGTTAGACCGTGATCAAGCCTTCCCAACCTATTCCTTGAGTGAATGATAACAACCCCCCAAGTCTTGCCTATACTACTACTATAACAATTAGGTGCTCTGCCTAGGGAGTTGTAAAACTTCTTGTTGAAGTCTAACGGCGACCGCATCAAGTTTTTGGCGTCGCCGCCTAGGGAATAGTTAGGTTTTGATCATAGTTTAGCTTAGTTCTACTCGTTTGAATCCTTTCAAGTGAGAATTTAATTCCCGCACATTAGCTTTCTTGTAGTCTATCTTTTCTTCGTGTTATCTGTTTCGTAACCTATTCTTGTCAACCACCATGGGAGACAAGAATCCTATCCGTACTCTAGGAGATTACTCTAAACCAAGCCACGAGGGCTATAGGAACACCATCGAGCTCCCCACAGGGAACAACGTGGTACTTCTTCGACCCGACACCATCTGATTGGTGCAAAACGGATGCTCATTCTACAGACTTCGGTCCAAGAATCCAAACCAACACCTCAAGGACTTTCTTAAACTTGTGGACTCACTTAACCTTAATGATGAAAATAGAGAAAAAAACGCGCCTGCGTTTATTTCAATTTTCCCTATGCGATCAAGCCAGCAACTGGCTTGAACGCCTTTCAGCAGGATCCATCTCCACATGGGAGGATCTTACTACCCGATTCCTTGCTCAATTCTTTCCACCAGGAAGGACCGCAAAACTCCGCAATGATATCATGATGTTCTAACAACATCATGGAGAATCTCTATCTGAAGCATGGACTCGTTTCAAGGACATACTCCAAAAAGTCCTTTATCATGGTATCGACCTTTGGCTCCAGATCCAATTTTTTTATGACCATGTCAATCCTATTACAAGACGAACCATTGACCAATCGGCCGGAGGTAAACTTTGTGACCTTAACGCCGAAGAATCATGGGCATTATTAGAGGACCTCGCCCTCTATGACAACGAAGGTTGGAACAACCCAAGGGATTTCGCTAAGCCGGTCAAGGCAATCGCATTGCCTCAAGATGTCCCGAGTACATCCTATCGCCGTCTAATCGAGCTTGAAAATCAATTTCAAAGCTTGATGGAAGCTTATCTTGCTTCAACACAGCTTACTCAAGTAAATAAAATCACTGCCTCATGTGAAATCTGCAATGGTCCCCACGACTCTCATGATTGCATTAAAGGCCCCAAGCAGGCTTGTGTTGACTATGCATCTTCGCATACAAACGAAATAAGAGGCAAGAGGTTCATCTCGAACCAAGGACCAAGAAACTTCAATGATGCTACCAACGTTTAGAAGGACAAGCCAAATTTAAACTGGGAGCGAACTCAAACATTCACAAACTCACAAAATGAATCAATCTTCGTCCACTCCTCCAGTTATCAAATAAAGCTTGAGAAGGTGTTACTTGATTTCAACTCTAACCAAGAGAAGAGGTTGTCTCACCTATGAACCCAACTCGGACAACATCAGGACGATATGATTGGAAAAATTAACCTTCTTTGGAAAACTGTCTCCAAAAAACTCAATGACATATCTACCTCCGAAAATGCAAGAAACTCCATGGCCCACAAGAGCATTGCTGTAATCAGTCGTGATGAAAAGGAGGAGCTTAAAAAGAAAGGAATCAAAAGCCCGTCAAAATTGTTCTCCCTGAAATATCTCTCTCCCGCATCCATAAAATAACTAAACAAAAATCCGTCAACCCCAAAACGCGTTCACTTTGTCAATTCAATCATCATTCTCAATACAGACAGCGACACGAAAGAAGAAGATACCTCTTTTACCAACGCACGCGAGCACGAACTCGGTAATATGGTAAGAAGAAGTGAAGAAGTAAAGAAGCATAAAAAGAAGGAAGATGAAATGGAAACCAACATGGAGGTGGAAGATGTGATCAAAGAAGAAGAAAGTGAATTTGAAATGATGAAGAAGTCGAAGAAATATTTAAAGAAGAGGAAGAGGATGAAGATGATAAAAAATTTAACTAATTACAAACTATGGAAGAATTGTCATATCACGAATAGTTACTGAAGAATCCTCGACCCCCATGGGTAAAGGAAAAAGTAAGAGCCGAAAGCCTGAACAACATCAAAATCTCCTGCATGATCGGTCACATCTTTATGAAACATGCTTACGTAAACCTTGAATCACCAATCAACATCATGTCTAGGCATCAATATAATTAGATCATGACTTATGGGCTCAAATCAAGGCAGAAACCGTCAAACCCTGATAAAACTCGCAACTTCGTAGGAAGAATAAGACGATTAAAAGTTTTCATAAGAAGCTTTACCTACGAATGAGACTTTTTGATACTAAAAGATACCACCAGCATTATCGATCACCACCTTAGAGAAATGGTTTTTGGAAGACCCTTCACTGATGAAACCGACCTTGTCTACAATAAAGAGGAGGGAACGATCATGTTTGAGCAAGACGAGGAAAAGATCACATTTAAAACACCCTACACCATGGAGACATTCAAACAAGCAAAACTTATGGGATTAAGCACCGATTCCATACCCCCGTCTGCCTATGAAGAAAACTTTGGCCACGGAAGGACGCACTACTACCAAAGCTTACTTATCAGAGATGAATACAAGCAAGACAGAGGTGATAGGAGGTGAATTAGGCATTTAATGAGGTTAGAAAAAGAAATGATGGATAACAAAGGAGAAGTCACGTAACGACGTGTGACTTCGAGTCTAGCTGCAAGACTCATTAATAAAGAAAAGCGCTTCTTGGGAGGCAACCCAATTTACTTTTCCCGCAATTAGGAGTGTCATATGTGTTTTAATTCTTTATAGTTTGTTTTATTATGTTTGAACTATCTTGTAAGCATGCTTTGTATTGTCTTTAACCTCGTCTTAATTTCAATCAAAGGTATTTTGCAACCAATAAGTGTAGGGGGATTTATCCGGATTTTGAGCCAAATTGAAACATGTTAAATGAATTGTTTAGATTAATTCGCATCATTTTTGAGTCATATGATTGAATTATTAAATCTTAGGTTTTATACAGCCATTTATACATGAATTAACTTATGGAATCAAGTGCAGGAAATTTTTCATCAAAAACAAAAATTTTGTTTTCACGGACTGTAGAGACGGTGTCACGATTAACACACGACGCCGTCACCACGACACCTGTGATGGGGTCACAAGAACCCTGACGGCGTCAAACGCCCAGGTTCAGAAAACTTAAAGTTTTTAATTATTTTTGAAAATAAAACCCGCACAACATTTAATATATGTATTCTTTTGTTATAAACCTGCAAAACCTAATGTGTTTAACAATTTTCTCATCCTATCTATTGAGAAAAACTCTAAATTCACATTGTATATTGGTAAAATGCACGTTTTATGCTTGGTATAGTGGTCTTTGTCTTTGATTACAGGTTATATTTGATGAGGAGAGTCTTGGAAGTTCTTAGGAAGTTTCATTGAATGGTTCTCGGAGGACAATTTAACCAGTTATCGCATGTTTCTTCTTCATTACTGAGTAAACCAGGGGAGTACTAGTTTCTTTTCCTTGTTTTCTTTTCCCTTTATCCGTTATAACGGGCACTTCTAGAGAATATTGGGGACAATGTTCAACTTAAGTGTAGGGGGAAAATAAGCCTTAGAAACTATTCTTTCATTTGTCATTTGCTTTGTCCTTAAAATGATGGGTAATATATTGAAACATAGCATAAAAAGGTAATTTTTACCAAAAATTAATTTTTTTTACGACACATACCAACGAAAACCAAGTATTACTAGCGTCCCATGGATAGGAATTTATATGACTAGCACAAAAACCCTCAAAATTCCACCCCCACAATGTGAGGTTCACCCTTAGAAATTATACCTTTAGCTTGTTCGGGTTAAAGAGTGAGCAATCATGTGTGTCTATTCCGTCATTATAGATGTGTATGCGTGGTTTTGTCGCCTTTTCTAGAACATTGGTATTGGTTACTTTAGGATTATAAGAGTGTACCGGTAGTATATTAAATTCTAGAACTTGTTTTTGTGATGCATCCCGAGACCGCATAGTAAGTATTAGGATCTGCTTGATAAGAGGCATTAGGATTAACCCATGTTTTAAACCTGTAATTGTTATGATGGTCACACCGATCATATAACTATCCCACACCCTTGCCATGCACTCACCTTTAGTGCAGGATACCCTTAGTACAACCCTCCGAGCGTATCCTTTTTCACGGTTCTCGTAATTTTTTGGTTAAGCCGGACTATCCATTATATGTTATCTTACACCTAAACCCCACAACCCTTTATAAAAGACCTCTTAGATAGTAATGAATAATACTTGCACCTAGCGGTGG
>BQNB010138369.1:0-16299 GCA_026074375.1 Tanacetum coccineum | reverse complement strand
TGTGTTATGGATTTTGGTGGCAGTTGGGATACTCATCTTCCACTGATTGAGTTTTTTTACCACACGAGCATTATGTGCGCACCATTCGAGGGTATGTATGGGCGGAAATGTAGATCCCCTGTGATATGGACTGAAGTTGGAAAAAGTCAGCTTATTAGACCAGAAATTATGCAAGAAACGACTGAAAAGATTGTTCAAATTAAGGAAAGATTGAAGACGGCTAGGAGTCGCCAGAAAAGCTATGCTGATAAGAGGCGTAAACCTCTTGAATTCAAGGTTGGAGACCGAGTGTTACTTAAGGTATCTCCATGGAAGGGAGTGGTACGATTTGGCAAGAAGGGAAAGCTAGCACCACGATATGTGGGACCGTTCGAGATCGTGGAGTGTGTTGGACCGGTAGCTTATCGGCTGAAGTTACCCCAGGAGCTGAGTTGTGTCCACGACACGTTTCATGTGTCTAATCTCAAGAAATGTTTGGCTGAGTCAGATGTTCAAGTACCTTTGGATGAGATCGAGATTGATGAAAATCTGCGATTTGTCGAAGAGCCTATTGAGATCGTAGAGCGGGATGTGAAGAAGCTAAAGCGAAGAAGAATCCCATTAGTCAAAGTTCGTTGGAACTCTCGGCAAGGAGCTGAGTATACCTGGGAACATGAAGACCAATTCCGGATGAAATATCCGCATCTTTTCTCCGAACCCGTACTTTCCTCAAGTGCCGCAACTTGAGCCTTGAGGACAAGGCTCTTCTAACCGGAGGAGACTGTAACATTCCGTATTTTCAGGTCATTTACGACGTCATCTATTTTACTAATTATTTTTTTTCTCGTACGCGTTTACTTTTAATTCTTATTATATAGTAAAATCGCGTAAACTAAAAATCAACAATTAACGTAAACGGACACCAAACGAATTAAAGTTTTCGTCAAGCAAGCAATATATTATTTTTACGAAAGTAATAATCAACTTTTTATATTTTATTTTTATTGGTTGCGTAAAACGTTTACGTTTCGCAATTAAATACATTTAGGCATACCCGGAAGCACCAAAACTTTTCTACGCTTCAACAAATACCCACTTTTATACCCAATACATAAAAATTACAAAAATATCTTACCTATATACATACATATCCGGTTATAGGATGAAAAACACAAAGATATTACAAGTTGAAAAACACAATTCCTTAAAACCATGGGATGATTCTTACTTTTTGAGACCAAGACCAAAGACTTTCCATGAAATCCTCCCATTGTCCCAAGACTTCTATGTACATCTTGTCTAGCCATGTGAGATATAAAAGACATTCACTAGCAACTAGAACACACACATCTCATTTGTATAAGTGTAAAACACAAAAACCTCTCCTCCTCCCCCCTCCTAGCTCACGGCTCAAAACCAAGCACCACAACCAACCCATACAAAATTTTCTACTACTTATACAAGCATACACACATCATATCTAAGACCTACTAAGATGGTTTGAAGGTTTGGTTAAACCTTTACAAGTGTTAAACAAGAAAAATAGAAGATTAGGGTTTAGGGTTTCAAGATCTTGCAAGCTTTGGTTTATAATCTAAACAAGGGTTTGGATTGTGTTGGTTATCATATTACATCACCATAAGGTTATCTAAAACCCTTTATGTCTTTACATTTATCATTTTATGCATATATGAGTTCTATATAGTTAAATCACCATTAGGATATGTTTTGTAACACCCCCAAAATTTATGTCGCATCAAAAATGTGTCCGGGGGCGTTACTTCATAATACAACAGCACAAGATACAAGAGAATGACCTCTAAATGTGCCGTTTGAAAAGTAATAGTATAAAAAGTTGGTATAAGTTTATGGGGGGTGGTTTGGGGTTAAAAGTGTACTTAAGAAAGCTTATGATTTCATGTAATAAGAGGACTTGTTGATCTTGGACAAAATATGAACAAATGAACTTTATAATATATAAGACATAGTATATTGAGAGTTATAAAGGCCTTGTGGTAATTTAAGTAGTTAAGAAGTATATAAAAACAAAGTTATATAAATAAACTCAAAAAGATATATAGGGGCTGTTTTGGTCCGAAATTTTAAGCATGAATTTTATGTTTTATAAAAATACTACATGTCACAAGGATCGTGGGCATGTAAAGAACTCGAAAAACCGATTTATAACGAAAAAGATACGACGATTTCAAGTTTACGTTAAATATATACTTTTATAAAACTATTTTTATAAAAGTTACTATTCACCACAGAAACTTATACTTTTAAAACATCAATAAATCGATAAAACTTTTAAAAAACGAAGACTGCTCGAAAGAAATCGCTAAAAACGCAGTCAAAATCACCCCCATAATTAAGATATTAAGCAGATTTACGATAACTAAATCTATAAAAATAAATATATAACTGTTATGAACAGTAAAAATCACTATTCATCAGAAAACTCAGATTTTGAAAATGTTATATTTTGATAACTCGTCTTAATACGATGAGTGACGTAAGAAACAACTTAAAACAAGAAGTTTACGCCAGTTTAAACTAAATTATACATTATATAACGTTTTACTTTCTAAATATGATTTCACTGAAATCGATTAGATGGTGATATAAGCATAGTATAAATTATAGTGGTAGTAGTTAAAATTAAAGTACTATATTACTAGGGAGTTTCATAATGAGGCCTCAATGGTGAATGGTCCGGACCAACGGGATTTTAACTTGCCCGAGAACATCTTTAATCTAGAGTTAAACAGGAGGACTTGATCACCGACGTTGAAAATGCGGTTTTTGATCTTTGAGTCATGGATCCTCTTTGTTTTCTCTTTATAGATCAAAGAGTTCTCATAGGCATGATAACGAAGTTCATTTAGTTCATTATGTTGAACTTTACGGTGATCACCCGTGGTCTCAAGGTCAAAGTTTGCATGCTTCAAGGCCCGGTAGGCTTTGTGCTCGAGCTCGATCGGTAGATGACATGTCTTTCTGTACACGACCTTGTATAGGGTACACCCGATGGGTGTTTTTAAAGCGGTACGGAAGGCCCAAAGTGCATCATCTAGTTTATCCGACCAAGATGCACGGTTCTCGCCCACAGTCCTTTCAAGAATTCGTTTCAAGCCAAGATTGGATACCTCAACTTGCCCACTTATTTGTGGGTGATACGCGGTGGAGAGACGGTGAGTAACTTCGTATTTAAGCATGACCTTTGCAAACTGGTCATTGCAAAAATGGGTTCCGCGATCACTTATGATAGCACGAGGGGCACTGAATCAGGCGAAGAGAGATTTAAGAAATTTGCAAACAACTCGGGCATCGTTGGTGGGGTGTGCTTTCGATTCAACCCATTTTGACAAGTAGTCGACGACCACGAGTATATATTTGTTCCCTCACGAAGACGGGAACGGCCCCATGAAATCGATGCCCTACACGTCAAAGATTTCGCAAACTTGGATGGAATTTTTGAGGCATTTCATCACGTTGCGAAATTTTTCCTTGACGTTGACAAGTGTCACATCGGGTGACCAAGTAATGGGCATCTTTGTAAATCGTAGGCCAATAAAATCCTGAGTCAAAAACCTTTTTGGCGGTATAGTTGGCACCGTAATGTCCCCCGGTGGGTCCTCTATGGCAAGTAGTGAGGATGTCAACAACTTCTTGGCCTGCAATACACCGCCGGATCATTTGATCCGCACATATTTTAAATAAGAAGGGGTCATCCCAAAAGTAGTGTTTAACATCCTTGAAAAACTTGTTCTTTTGTTGGGACGACATCCCTTTAACAATGAAATTCCCCGCGTGGTAATTTGCATAATCGGCAAACCACGGGGTACTTGAGTCACCACGAAAAGTCACCATATTAAGTGTCTCGAGAGGAAACTTTTCATTTATCTCCTTTGGGTCGAGCACATTTTCATAAGGATTTTCTAATCGGGAAAGATGATCGGCCGTGAGATTCTCAGCTCCTTTTGTGTCAATTACGTTGAAATCGAACTCTTGAAGGAGGAGAACCCACCGGAGCAATCTTGCCTTGGAATATTTTTAGCAAAGAGATATTTTAGGGCAGAGTGATCCGTATACACTATGCTTTTGTTCAAGATGAGGTAAGATCGGAATTTTTCGAAGGCATACACCACGGCTAACATTTCTTTCTCCGTCGTGGTGTAATGCGATTCCGCCTCGTTCATTGTTTTACTAGCATAGTGTATAGGCCTAAAGTGTTTTTCATGACGTTGCCCCAAGACTGCACCTATGGCAAAGTCGCTTGCATCGCACATAAGCTCAAAGGGTAGGTCCTAGTCTGGGGCAATCAAGATTGGAGCTTCGGTAATTTTTTCTTTAACGTTTGAAAAGCTTGAATACATTCATCGGAGAAGATGAACGGAGTATTCTTCTCAAGAAGATGAGCATCAGTCGGGAAATTTTGGAAAAATCCTTAATGAACCGTCGGTAGAAACTGACATGACCGAGAAAACTCTGAACACCCTTAACGGTGGTGGGATGAGGTAACTTAGCAATCACATCGACTTTGGCTTTATCAACATCAATCCTATTTTTGTAAATCTTATGGCCAAGGACAATGCCTTCCTTAACCATAAAATGACTATTTTCCCAATTTAGACAAAGATTGGTGTCTTCACACCTTTGAAGCATCTTGTCTACATGAGAGAGGCAATTTTTGAATGAATTCCTAAAGACCAAAAAGTCGTCCATGAAGAGTTCCATTGTTTTTTCGATCATATCATGAAAAATAGCCATCATACACCTTTGGAACGTGCCCGATGCATTGCATAGGCCAAAAGGCATGCGGCGATAGGCGAACGTTCCGTAAGGACACATGAATGTTGTATTTTCTTGATCATGAGGGTCGATGGGAATTTGAAGGTAACCCGAGAAACCATCGAGAAAACAATAGTACTCGTTTCCCGCTAATTATCCAGCTAATCTCTCATAGCATTTGATTCCATAATACGGTTGAAAAGTGGTCTTTGACGAGTGGCTTATTTAACTTTCGGTAGTCAATGCACACACGCAATCTCGTAACCAATCGAGTCGGAATCAATTCGTTTTCATCATTTTCAACAACGGTAAAACTACCCTTTTTTGGTACGCAATGTACAGGGCTTACCCAAGGACTATCCGAGATCGGGTAAATTAATCCAGCATCAAGAGGTTTTTCAACCTCCTTTTTGATGACATTGTGGATTTTTGGATTCACTTGTATTTGGTGTTGAACGACGGTTGTTGTCCTCTTCTATAAGAATCTTTAGTGGGAGTTACAAAATTCCGGGTTGATTAACCTTGATGTCGGGAGAGTTCCAAGCTATGCTCGCTTGTGTGACTTCAATACCTTTATGAGAGCGGCTTTTTCCTTGACACTCAAGTCTTTAGCAATTATGACTGGAAACTTATTGTCACCTTCCAAAAATACGTATTCGAGATGAGGAGGTAATTCCTTGAGTTCGACTTCGGGAGGTTCATCAATTGAAGATTTATCAGTTTTAGCTACACAATCTTTCAATTCTCTTTTAATTTTAGGAAAATAATTTCCTTGATTGGGAGGAGGTGATGGATCATCATTGAGGAATGATTTAATAAGTAGAATATCCTCCTCCGGGTCATAGTAAGAGTCATCAACTTCTGGTGAAGTTGGATCATCTTCAAGAGCGAGGAAAAGCCATCAATTCCTCAAAGAAGGAAAAACACTATTCCCTGAATGGATGTGAGGTCGGAGAAGAGGTTAAGAAAGAAAACGATCGGGTCATTATTTGGATACGTGGGATTTGCCACTTGCAGTTCACTTTTGGAGATACCGAGAACTTCTTGAGAAATTCCCTCAAAAGCCATTTCAAATATCGTTCAAATCGGTTCGTTTTCACCGTCATATCATAGTAATTAGAAGAATATCTTTGAAGTTTTGTTCAATGATTGATGTTATAGCTTCTTTTCCAGCACGAAGAGTTATATTCTCCTTCGTAACATCAATCAAGTACGTCCGGTTTCTTTAAGAAAGGATTCCCGAGTCACTAAAGGGAAACTCGGGGATCGGATTCTAAGTCTACGGACTACAAAGTCGGCCGGGGGGAATTTGAAACTTTCCTACTTAAGGTAGACGAGACATCTTTAGGGCAATACGATCGATGTTGGTTAATCGAACTGGTTCTGCAAGTTCACGAGTCATAAAAGTAGGAGTGAGCTCAGGAAGAGAAAGGTTTTTCCACACGGGATTAATGGCATGAGTTTTATGCTAGCGCCCCAAGATCGGGCAAGGTATGCATCACCATTTCGGGAAAATCACATGGTATTAGAAATTTGCGGTGGTCTCCAAGGATTTTCGAAGTTAACTTGTTTAGATTAACCGCCCAAACAATGCTCATTCACAGGAGTTCTAGCCATTTCACTTAACCTTTTCTTTGTTTCCAAATTAAGGCTTTAGAGTTGAGGCAAAATTTTTGGCATTAAGATCAAAAGCATCCGTACTAATTTCGAAACTCATATCTTAAGATTTTGTAGAATTTCTCAACTTGGTCGTTAGCTTTTTCATGGCGCTTTTCATCATTACGTCTCGAAGGATATGGAATTGACGGTTTTGGGTTAGGCATCGGAGCACTAACGGGATCAACAACGGGCTTAGAATTTGGTACTTGAGATTGAACTTGGACAACCAGAGGTTGGACGTCTTTGGTACTTCCGTTATTAGTATGAGGCACCGTGTCCTTTGTTACCTCAGTTTCACGTTCCACTACTTTAGGAGGAGATAAAGTAGTAGGAATCGTGGGTCCTTGATAAGCAACACCACTTCGGGTGGTAATACCTTTCAAATCTACTTTGGGTTAGTAATGGTATTACTAGGGAGTGTCCCTGAACCTGAAGTAGAAGCGGGCTATATTGGATCACAAACTTGGAAAGCAATGTCCGTTTAAATTAGTTCATTTGATTTTGCAAATTTCTTGGGTTTTTGATTCTGCATATTTCTCATCACTGCATCATTAGCTTTGACATAATTTTGAAAATCATCCTTCGACACACCTTGTGTTTGCTGAGCTGGAGCTTGGTAAGGTTGAGTTTGGTGAACCAGGGGTTGATTAATCGGAATTTGGTAAATTTGGCCTTGATTAACCGGGGGTTGGTAAGTGGAAACTTGGTTGTAATTATTTCCCCGGTTTTGGTTGTAACGGTTTTGGTTATTTCTTGGTTGTTATTGAACGGCGAGGGAAAAAGGGAAAAAACCAGGAGGTCGATTTTGACTTAGAATGGGGACTCGGTAAAACCGTGTATTTCCTTGATTGAAATTTGCTGCTGCTGCTTGGGAAACAAATTCTTGAATCTTGTCACGATAAACATTGCCATCGGTGGTTGGGACAATTGCGGTTATGAATGAGTCCACCACAAAGTATCACAAAAATTTCCTCGGACCGCTTTGAAGGGAGTGTGGAGGCTTGGTTTTGGTTTTTCTTTTCGAGAAGTAAGGCTTTCACCATATCTTTAAGTTCGCACATCGGGACGGTACCGTAGGGTTTTGAACTGCTCGAACCTCACTTTTGCAACAAAACGGGTTGTTATGTGTATTACAAACTTTGGATTTGCTTTCATGATTCTTAGGCAATCCATGAGTCATTTTATCCAAAAAGTTACCACCGCGGCGGGACATTTATTGAATCTTGTTCATTAGAGTTCAAAGCATTACGAAAGTATACAAGTTGATGCAACTCTGAGAATCAATGTTGTGTGGGCCAATGCTCGAAGATGATCATTGATCAGACCATGCCTCGTAGAACAGTTTCAGCAAATTTTGTTGAATCTCGTGATTTCTTTCGAAAGTTTGTTGTTTTGGAAGGAGGAAAAAATTGTGTTGATGAAGTTTGAAACAAGACATTCCCATTGAGAATCGATCAAGGGGGTTCTTTTTTTCTAGACAAATCCGGGCTGCCAACCCTCGAGAGAAAAAATGGGGGGAAAAGCATAGCTTTATCGACGTACTCGGGGAAGTTCGGGAACTTATCAGTGAAGTGATTCTTGTTGAAATAACGGATGTGAGAATGAGGTCTTCTTTTGTCATGTCCAGTAGAATTGTTTTGTTTGAACGAGGGAAGCAAAACCATGTTAAGCTCAAAAAATTGACCGCGGAGATTTCGCGCACAATGGATGGCATCCTCGTAACCCACGGTGGGGTGCTTCACAAGCACATTGAGTCCATAGATACGTTATATCCATTTTAACTACGGGAATAGGTTCACAAAGATTGAATGGTTCAACCAAAAAGTCGGATTGCACTTGTTGTAGTTGACGCGTTAGAATACAAGATGAGAAACGAAGTGCGCATGCACTAAAATTTAAAAAGAAAATTTATACTAATTTTTTTGTTTTTAAATTATTATTTTTTTTAGGAAAATATTTTAAATACGGACAATGAGATAAGACACTTAAACCTAATAGTCAACTTGCTTCTCGGTAACTCTTCAAAAGAAATAACTTTTAAAGGTGAGCCGTACGTTGCAAGAGACACAAAAGGCAAGTTTTTGATCTTTGGTTCGGGAACTTATTGATGGATAATACTTCAATTGAAAGTATTATTTGTTGGTGTTCTTTTACCAACTTGGTGAATTTATTTTATTTTTTTCTTTTTATGGATAATGTTTTTATGTTTTTGGTTTTTCTTTTTTTTTTAGATTTTGGTTTTATAATTTTAATTATATTCTAATAAAGAAAATGGTAAAAATAATTTTTTGAATTTTTTTTATATGAAAATATCAATAATTACTTCTCTTGGAAGGATCTTCAAACAAAATTTTTCAAACGGCTTCAACAATCGTAGACAATCCTCCGCAGCGACGCCAAAAACTTGATCACTTCTGACTACACTCTTAATATATAGTAAATATACTTATAAATATATAAAAAGGAAGGTAGGAATCAAAAGATCTCAGTTATAGTAATCCGGAAGTACGATTCCGGGTCCGTTATCCCCGATGAGGAAAGCAATTGAAAGTCGAGAGTCGTTTTGAGAATCGATGCTTGAATGGAATAAGATTGATATTGGTTATCTAAAACTACAAGAAAATTAAGGCAAAAACTTAAAAATACTTAAGGGAAGACAACTTTTTAGCTAAAAACGTTTAAATCGGGATCTCTAACTGTGACTTAAAACCACTAAATTTCCAAAAAATAAACTTAAATGAATCTTTCACTTTTTAATAGACTCTAATTAACTAAACGTAAGATTAAAGAAAAATAGAATGAAAACGGGTTTGATTTGAGTTTAAAAAACACTCGGAAAAAACGTGAACGGGAACGAATCTCGTTCTTTAAAAAATGAAATTTTGCAATTTAAACCCTACAGAAGCAAAACTATTTTTCCTAGGAACTATATGATAAAAGAAAATTTTCTAAAAAAGAATTATATTTTTTTGACTTTTTTATGAATTAAAAACGATTTTTAAAGAAAATTATGATATAAAAAAATCTAAAGTTTTATGAAAAATCTAATAAAATTATGAGAAAAATAGATTGAACAATAGGAATTTAAGAAATATAAGTTTGGGAAACACAGCTTAGCAAATAAGTGTGTATAAGCTTAAAACAGCTTATTGTTACCTAAAAGAGCTAAAATGCATATAAAGAATTTAATATGGCAAAGATTAAATGAAAATGTCCCAGGGGCGCTTGGTTGAGTGTGTTGAGTGTTGTGTTTTATAAAGGTGAGGATGTTGAGGTCGGGGGTTCGAGCCTTGCTCACCCCTGACTTCCATCTTCCCTTTTTTTATTTTTAGAAAAAACTTTTAAACAAAAGTTGTAGATAAGCTGAGATAAGCTACTTTATAAAAACTAACTAATTTTTTTAAAAGCATATAATAAGTGAAAAACATCTTAAAAATTTGACATATTAGACTTAAACTATATTTTAAGCTTTTGACTATACTTAATAAGCTATAAACTTGAATATGGACTGAAATAAGCTATCTAAAAGGACTCTACCACTTTTCTAATAAGTTTTAATTTAGTTCATGTGAACTTAACTCAGAAAGGAGAAGAAGCAAGCAATAAGCTAGAAAACCTAATAAGTTCTAAAGCTAAAACAGAAAGAAAAAAATCAAACAGGCAAAAAGGCAACTTTGGGCTTATTTTTCTATAAGCTAAAAGACACTTATGATGAATTGACTTATACTACCCTAAACTATACCTATAGAGGGGGTTACATAAAACTACTTTTAAAAAGCATTTTGAAAATAAATTGCTTAATGAAATAGCTTAATGAAAAATTGCTTAAAGGACTTAAGTAGGAGATGAGTGAATAATTTTTGGTCTATGAAAAGAAAAAATGTGATTTTTTCTTTAAAACTAAAAACAGATAAGTAAACAAACTTTTAAAAACAGAAAAAGCTGAAACAGATTGAGAGTTACCTTAAATTTACTTGCATACTAAAAATCAAAACCTAACATCTAATTTTACCTTCTGATTTTTTTTAAGATTGAAAGTGGTATTAAGGACTTAAATGCTGCTAATGCAGTTTGCAATGAAATGACCCAAATCTTAAAGCCAACAAGTGCAGGCTACAAAACTTGTTCCTAACATCAAAAATACACTAAGCTAAGAGCAAATAACAACTAGAATTAACTTGAGCTTTCAAATTACTACAATAACAAAGCTAATGCTAACAGATGCTTAAATCCTTTCTACTATAAAGTTGATGAAACTGATATTGAACCTACAAAAACTCTTAAATCCTTGATCATAAAACCCACAATTAAAATTGAAATTAATTCTTAAGGTCCAAGGCCTCTTGGCAGCACTAACTTTAGTTAGTTGCTGCTTGTCCCAAACACTCTTAGGTAGCTATGTTTTTTTTTAGCTTGTGTATTTGTAATTAGAAGACACGAGTTGCAAAATTACCAGTTGACATTAAGCTTTAAACCAGAATATTACGTAGATTTTAACAGAAAAATAAGCCAGAACAATAGCTATTTAAACTATGCTTAATCTTTTGGTTTTTAAGAACAAAGGTTTTTTATTGAAAATAAACAGCAAAATTATGACAATAAATTTAAACTACTAATTAACTTATAAAAAAAAGCAATAAACATGCCAATTATAATAAAATCAAAGCTACTAAATTGTTCATAAGTAAACAATAAGCTAGATAAAACTGAAATTAAGCAAGAATGGCAAAGTAAAACTTTCATAAGGTAAATTGGAATAACTTACAAGAGTTTTTTAGCTTAAACAATGGGTTATATAATGCTGTGGAATACTCTATAAGCTCTAGCTTATCCAAAGGATAAGCTAGTAAAGTCCTATGAACTCTTCCATTGCTAGTTCATCATCCAAAAAGCTTAAACCCGTATAGATTATTATATTGAACTGCTTATTTAAGATTTAAGTATGATTAAGTGAATTAATGAAAAGGGATTTTCCAAACTAGCCTTTGAGACTAATTAAACTTATCAAGAGCTTATAACTAGCTTATGGAACAGTAACAGATTATTAATCATTGTTTTGTAAAAAAAGTGAGCTTGACTAGATACTGATGTGAGTGAGCAAGGCTTGTATTTATAGGAGGAGATGGATGCTTCTAGGTCCTCAAAGACGCTCCCCTCTGATTTGATCTCTGCCCTTGAATCCTTTCAATCATTGGATACTTAATTGTGACCCTTGGATGAGATTGTGAGCACACAGATTGCCAGCGTGGCATTCCTTGTGTCAGAGGCCTTGTGCTTCTTTTGGCTTGTTTTTAGTGTAAATTTCCCATCAAGGTGTGTTTGTTTTTAGCCCCGGGTGTCATTCTTTGTCAGAGTCTTGACCAATAAGAGCCTTTGATGACGTTTCATTTGATGATATGGAACTTGGTATTTGGAATCTTTATTGCCATGTTGAATGGATGAAAGGGAGTGGAATTACCTTTTAATTTTGACTCATAGGTGAATTGGGGGAGATGGTGAACATTAATTCCCATCTCGCGCCCTTTTTTCTCTTATACGTTTGGTGTTTGACTTGGGGTTTAAACGAGTTGACATGGGATCGTGTATTAAAAGGATTGGACCAGCGGATGTTATTTGGGCCCAGTTAAGTGGTGAAAGGTTTAATATAAGAGATTTAACGACCGTTAGTCCTTAAGTGATGAAGGACTAACGGTGTTATTGTTTTTGGACTTTTTGTGCAAATGGATTTAACAATAAGGGTTTTCTTAGGATTTTGAGGGTTTTGTCGTTTTTTGGGTTGACCAAGGGTTGACTTAGGTTGACCATTTGACCTTTTTGCTATCAAACTCCCGGCTCTTGGGTACTCTTTCCGTTCTCGTGCTCGGTTTTGTTGTTTTGGCTTCGATTTTTGTCCTTTTCTTGGATATCCGTTACCTGCATAATACAAATGCAAAACATACAAATACAATGTATTTTTGGTACGTTTTTAGTCATTTAAGCCCGGTTTTAGTGGTCAAAGGAATGTGTAATTAAACACATACCATTTGGGCGGCCCCCTTATCTCCTATCCGGCCCCCTTATCAATCAGGGGGCCACCTGTCTGTTTTGACAAATTTTTGAAAACTTTGAAATTTCATATAAAATCAACCGTAAGTCTGTAGAAGTCGTGTCACCCGTCATTTTAAAGCTAATTGAGTCTACTTTATTTTAAAAATACTTCCAAGTATTTATTCTAAACTTAAGTAAGTCAGAAATGCAAAATACTATATAGTGGTCAAAACTTTATGTTTCGTTTTGATGTAAAACTTGTATTTTACCTTTTCCTTCGAGTTAGGCATTTCTAGTTTGTGTCTCTTTGAAAAATAGTATATTTATATTTTTAAAATATTGATCTTGATTAATTTTCGAAATGGGGAGGAAACTATTTTATTCTCAAATAAAACCGAGCTAAGTATACATTGTTGTATTTAATACACAAAATGACAACAAGTACTTTATGTGTTATGCTAAATGATTATGTGTGTTTCCTTGTGTATTGATTTTGTTAATAGATATTATTAAGTGATCATTGCTATTTGTAATTGAGCTACTTGTATATCTAAACACATGTGTCATGTACATTATTTGTTTGTCACTAGTTTTCCGAGTTATGCCTAAATAGAACTTATGCCAGATTTCTTGCATTAAGATTGCGAAATTATTCTTGCATTGCATATTGGAAAAGATCACTTTATTTGCAAATGTTACATCAACATCTTGTAAACCTTATTAAACATAATAACTCACTTAGGATTGAGAGCTACGTAAGATTTTTAAATCTATTGAAAAAGATCGTCTTGCACAATTATTGTGTCACTAGTTCAAGTGGTAAAATATGTCACCATAAAATATTAAACACCTTCATTTAATCAAAGATTTAAAGAAGATCTCAAAATTATGCCATAATACTATCTTGCTTTAACATGGGTTAAACAAGATAAAATATCATTTAATACATTAGTATTTAAGTAAAAGGAAATGTATTTTTGATCTTAGCACGTGCTTACATTGGTCTAACTCACAATCATAACTAACAAATCTTTGAATTAAAATAAACCTAGGATTTATTAAAAATCATAAAATTGAAAGCTTAACTTTCTTGGTAAGAAAAGTTCTTTCTTTTGTAATGACATTTTGGTATAAAACTTCATAATAACATTCTTCGAAAGTTAAAACATTTACTCTAGTCAAATAATTGAAAATGTTATATAAACATGTAATTGTTTTCTAAAGTTGTTTTTAATGCTTAAAGGTGGCTAGGTAAGTTCTATACACCTTAAATGTCAAAACTATGCATATTATGCATGATACTCAATGATTTTTCTCACATATAAAATTGATGATTATCTTTAAGAAACAAATTAGCTCATCATTTTAAATGTCCTTACACTTAAGACTAGTCTTAGGTTTAATGAAGCACACTATAAGAATATTAATTTATTTTCTTTTAAATGAGTGTTCGTGAGGGTCAAGAAAGATTTCGATATATCGATTCATTATTCAAATTATGATTGATATCATTATCGAATCTAATTGACAAGTTTTTGAGTATGGACATGAAATCGGATTCTTATTTGTTTAGTTTCAAGACTATATCAAAATATAACAAAAGATATTATCTTGAATCTACATACTCAATCACACTAGATTGATATAAAAATAATTACATCATTTTCTATGTGAAAAGAATATGCATCGGATCATAACTCACACTTGTGTTGATGATGCTATATTGAGCCTACTTGTCCAATGGTTGTGTTCCAAATATTAGACTAATATGTTTAATACATGCTTAAAATACACAATGAATTAGGATTGACGACTTAGATGTTTCGTCTGAAATATTCAAGCAATTTACATTGCAATGCATTTGGTAAATGTGTCATTTCCGAAAAACCAAACAAGAGCAAACAAAAAACATATGTAAACTTTGCTCATATACCTTAAAAGCACAACTTAAAGATCGAATTCACATTTGACTAAATTCTCAAATAAGAATAATACTCTCGTTCATTCACCTAGGATAACATGATGTTTGGGAAACATTATGTTTAAAGAATTCATGAAATTATCGTGTTAAACGATTGATAAAGGATAATATATATCCTATGCAATTTATTCGTAGCATGAATGGTTGTGTTACAAGATAATACACTACATATTTTTTTGTAAAATATAAGCTATTAGAATTGAAAAATAACCAATCACAATATGTATCAATGCATAAACAAGTAAAATTCATTTCTTCAAATACTTATTTAACAATGGTATACAACATTGATAAGAATAATAATTTTAGAAAAGCATATTTGTTTAAAAATAAAATATGTCTTTTTTCAATCATTTATCATTTAAGAATCACAAACTCAATTAAGATAAATAATCTTGATGAGATTCATTTCACAAGACATGCAAAGGAGCATTCTTAAAACATTCTCAATATAACATATTTTTCATTGTCACAAATAAGCACATCTCTTGGCTTTTGAAAATCCAAACACGTTAAATATCACATGTGACAACTACACATGAAAGATGACTAAATATAAGACATCCATTAAATCAAGCAATATGTAATCGAAACCAAACAACCTATAGATCTTGAACAAAAGATTAAAACATCTTGCTTACGCTTTTCTAAGCATTTAACACTTCTCTATTAGGATTATATGTAAAATATATAATCCAGATCTCCCATCATAAAAACATGGTTGTTTGAGTCATATTAGGTGAAGTATTAGAGAACAAAACATATTTCATCTTTGCTACACTTCGATAGGTAAATTTAAACTAAATAAACAAGTAGTAACTAGGATTCTATTAAACGTTCCTAGATTCATGGCATCTCACATATGTGTTTTGAAGTTTCAAGATGATAACTTATTCCTGTATGATACAATTATATGCCTTCGTTGTTATGTTGATGATCAACGATTATTTGCTTGGTTATTGAATGCATATTTATTATAAAGGTTTTTGTATTTTGTCAAACAATTCTGATATAATATTTCTTAGTTTATCTAAATAATACGTGTTCTTAAATGCTAAATGTTAACATGTTTTACATGATATTTACGTTTAAAGTAATCATGTTTATTATGCGTCATTTTACATGACTTGCGTGTTAATTGAACTTGTTCCTATGTGATATGATTATATGCCTTCGTGATTATCTTGATGATCAATGATTATTTGCTTGGTTATTGAATGCATGTTTATTATAAAGGTTTTTGTCTTTGTCAAGCAATTCTGATATAATATTTCCTAGTTTATCTAAATAATACATGCTCTTAAATGCGAAATGTTAACATGTTTTATATGATGTTTGCATTTAAAGTAATCATGTTTCTTACGCGTCATTTTACATGACTTACGTGTTAATTGTGCACCTACACTATGTCGGTTAAATGCATAACTGATTAGGTATGCCTATCACGATAAACTTTTAGATGTCACATAGTCTTATACATTAATCTCTTTGATTATTGTGTTGATGCATGCTTAAATACTCTTACATGCTTAAATCTATGTGTTTTATGCACATATCTCCTCACACTAGAATATTTTTTACTTCACTCAGTCTCTAGTGTCACAATCTAAAAAATCATAATAGTCACAAAATTATCTTAAATATGCTAGAGTCTTCATGCACACATTCCCTTAATCATCATCTTGTTTTCTTCCAAATAATCCAATCTTTTGTCAAAGGAAGGTTAGATACAAATCTAATACACCTCTAAGTAGGTTTGACAACTTAAATATTTCGTCTAAAATATTCAAGTAATTTTAACTTGCGATCACAAACATTATAGGTCATATCCAAAAATTCATATTCAAGCCTTTTAACAA
>BQNB010138367.1:0-17717 GCA_026074375.1 Tanacetum coccineum | reverse complement strand
AACTCTTTGACCATTTATGTTCAGCTTCTTTCCTGTTCTTTTGATAAATCTTCTTGCTTTGATTGTCAGCATGGCCATCTCCTATTGAAGATCCATTTCTTCCAGATCATCAGGATGAAGTTGTTCCAGATCTTCTTGAGAAAGTTGAGGAGAGTTAGGTTGACTTACAAGGAAAGCACAAATCAAAGCATCACAAAGATTATCTAGACATATAGAGTTAACACCATTACCTTAAGTATAAGTAGTACTAACTCCATGAGCAGTATCATCTGCTTTGTTAGTGTTGTTGGTGTTATTAGTGCTATTAGAGACAAATGCCACATTCTGTGTATTTTGACTTGTGCTTGATGAACCTATAATTTCAGGTTCATATATTTTCAGGTTATTATACAAGTCATCCAAGCTGATGGTTTCAATTTCCACCTTATTCCTCCAGATTAAAGCATGAGTCTTCCATTCAGATGGAAGACTTCTCAAGAGCTTTAGGTTCATATCTTCCTGGTTAATCACTTCTCCTTGGATCTTCAGTTGACTGATAAGTTTTTGTAACCTATCAAAGGTTTGATCCATTGTTTCAGAACTTAATGCAGCAAAGTTCTCATATTGTTGTTTGAGAAGTGTCCTCTAAACCTTTTTGGACTCCTTGTTCCCTCCATACCTTTTCTCTATAGCTTCCATTAGCAACTTTGCATCTTGATATGAGTGGAACTTCAATTGGTCTTTGTTTGGAAGTGCTATCAACAGGGTTGCTCTTGCTTTCATTTCATTTCTTTTATCCTGTTTTTCTTCAGCAGTGGTGGGTTCATACACCTGTTCAACTGTTCCAATAGTTCTTTTCTGCACTTTGTTCCCATTCTTGATTACTTCCCATAGGGAGTAATCAGTCATAAGAAATATTGTTCTATCCTCATCAGCCAAAGATTATAGTCTCCTAGGTTGAGAATAGGTAGTCTTGCTGTCAGATTGTTAGTGGTAGTTCCTACTTCCATCTTGTCACTAAAAAAATAGATCTTGGATGAATTGGTTGATTCTTCTTATTCAAAGCTTCACAACAAGCTCTGATACCACTTGTTGATCCCAATGAATAGATCTTTAACTCCTTAGCTTGTAAGGTTTAGTACCCTTGGATAAATCCAAAACTACTAAGAATGAAACTTTGATTGAATGATATAAACTATGCGGAACCTAGTTTATATCACTAAGAAGTATTCTCAATGAAACAGTAAAGTATGTATTGACACAATGATATAATCAACACAACAAGCTTCAATATATTAATACGATCACTCTGACTTAGTGATAGGGTTTACAACCTTGAAGCTATGAACTCTATGGAAAACTTATATCTAACTTCACGACCTAGGATCTCCTTTTATACACCAAGGAGTCCTTTACAAGATAATTACAAATCTTTTGAGATCTTCTATAATTCTAAACATATACATATCTTTCTATCTTTATAGAATATACACCATAAATAACTCCATGCTTATCTTCTCACACGTCTTAGTCTTCATGCAAACTTCAAACCTTCAGCAGTATTAAGTTGTTCACTAGCAGTACAAACAAACACTAGCAGTACTAATATTACACTGGCAGTACTAACTCAGTTAGTACTGTTAGTTCTATTTCCAGCAGTACTAATCTTTGAAGATTTATTTCCAACAATCCTCCCCTAAACTTGTGATTTACCTTCAAATCCCAAGTTTCTTCTAACTTAAATCTTCTATTCTGCTTCTGCTAAGGATTCTTCTAAACATTCTTCTACTTTCTCATCGACTACGACGTACGACTCGACGACGTTCCCATCATGTGCGACAACAAAGACGCGATTGACCTTAGCAAAAACCCGGTGCAACATTCTCATATCAAAACACTTCGAATATGTCACCATCTTTCTTTGTGATCAATGTCCAGACTAGGACTTATCTCAATCAAAAAGTGCCGTCCGTCGGACACATCGCAGATATTCTTACTAAACCCTTAAACGTGAATAGTTTTTTACTATTACGTCTTGTTTTGGTATGTTGGAACACTTTCTATAAATTCATTTTAAGTACGCTTTTTCAGTCTTCTATTTCCTATTTATAGATCGTGTTCCATTCTGTGTCGTGACAACTTAAAAACTTCATCCAAAGTACTTTAAGCATGTTTAATTCACGAAATGCAAATTAAATTGTCACTCCTCTTTATGAAATTTTTGTCAAAAATAAGTTCAAAATTACTGCCTGAGGGCGGCCCCCATATATATTTGGGACCCCCAGGAGATATGGGACCGCCATCAGCAGACTATATTTTGGACACTTAACCAAAAATTTTCTCAAAACACAAAAACAAACACTCCCTTACCTGCTAGTGCGACGAACACGACCCAAAGCATACCAAAACTCAAAATCAATCATTAAAACTCAATGATGACAAAATCACACTAATAATCAATCTTAATATCACAAAGATCATCAATTGTAAGTCATTTCATCTATTTTCTTTCAATTTGAGTCTAGGGTTCATGACGAACACCAAAAATCAAAATTAGGGATTTTCGATTTTTCTTTTGATTTTGTGCAATTAAGAATACTAGGATACAATGTATAACTAATATGCTTCCCATAGATATAGGATTTGCATACATTAGTGAATTTGTAGAAAATTTGATTTTGAACCAAAACCCCAATTTTATTTTCAAATCACTCACGTTAGAAACATCATAAAATTGTTGTTATGCATTGTCAATACAACCTAAAAACGTTTTCAAATACATGCATAATGACCTCATCAACACATTTCGAGATACTGTAATAACAAACGGTTGAACTATTACTACGAGTATTAAACTAGATCTTTTTATCTTTTTTGTAGGCTAGACTAGGAAGTGGTGGGGATCGAGAATTTTCTTTCCCTTCAAACATCTTTTTCTATTTGAATTGATTTTATTTAATGAAATTGTTAAATACTGACGTTTTTGTTAACACTTAGAAATTAAAAAGAATACTTTTGTAACAACGTAGCGATGGAGAATATTTTGAACAAACACTAATATAAATTTAGCACTTTTTATTTTTTTTTTAAATCGTAAAAGAAGGGATAGATATCAAGAGTTCATATAGTTCAACCAATAAAATGAGATTTCCGATTTACTTGGAGGCCAGCACAACATTCATACCGTTATCTCATTTGAGGCAAAATATTATAGGATTATACAGGTAAGGTAAGATAACTTTATTTAATTTCGTTTTCCAGGAGGTATGAGAAGTTAAGATTTAGACACTCTTATTTATATTCGAAGGCAGAGAGACTGTTCCAGTTGATCCGACTTTATAAGGAGTGAAGATATCCTTGGCCTCTGTCTTGAGAGAAGAGGTAGTTTTCTAACTGATCGTCAATAATTTTTAGAACTATATGATCGCCAATAATTTTTAGGATATACGAGTATGTGACAACATGGAAAAAAAAAGTGACACTGAAAATTGTTCACTTGCATTTAGGAACGAGATTGAACCCTTAATAAAGAGAAAACGGATGAGATAGTTAATAAATAAATACACATTGGGCAATAGGCATTGGTTTTGCCGTTTTGGCTGTCTTTAGCTATCCAAGTTGCAAGTATATATTGTCCACGTTAGTAAGTGTAATACTAATAATTTATAACTAAAGAAAAATATTTAGTTCCATAATATGCGACAAGAGGCACTACTTTGACTTGATAAAAATATGTTAACGACGACGTAGGTATCCGGAAAAAGTACCGAAGGAATGTACCTAAAGAACAAAGACGGAACATCATTTTATTCAAGACTTGACTAGACTCAGCAGGTAATACCAAGGATTTAAGGTAAATCGCCTATTTTTGGTTTTACGAAATTGTGTTCCCTAAACACCTGATGACGTATAGTATTATTCGGACCACGAGCCAGGAATCAAACAATACGCAACGGGCCCAGGCCAGCAATTGGGAAAACCCAGGAGCGGCCCAAAGGCCAACCGCTCCGCGGATGCAAAGCCCCATTCAGCGGTAAAGCCACATCCGTAAAGAGCGTAACCCGCTCATGGCTACGTACCACTTCACGACAAGTGTTCACTCGTGATCAAACCAAACGTAGCAAGGAACAGAGCATGGGAAACCGAGGCAAAGCGTCAACGTCCCAAATATAGATAACAAACGATGATAACGTTAACCTCAGCAACTACGCTACAAAGGGTGACATCGTCACCGACATTGACCCCACAACAACAACCCTATTACCCACTGGATAATAAGGTGAAGCTCGTCTCGTGACCCATGCGCTCGACAACGACATCAGCCTATATAAAGAGTTACCCGAATACTCCTAATGGTATGATTTCCATAGCTAAGCTACACATATATTAGTTATTACTAATACTTACTCTCACACCGGAGTACAATCGCGGGACACCCCTCCCGCGGTAAGGCTAACGGTTCTTCTTTTCTTAGCAGAAAATCTTCACATTTTCACTTAGTACAAATCTTTAGCTTGGAACGAACTTTCAATCTCCATTGTAAGTGAGTTTACCTCCACTAATCACACCGCGCTATTTTTGTACTAACAAGTTGGCGCCTTCCGTTGGACCAAACACAACTACGTCCCCAAAAAAACTCCCAAAATGAGCCAATCGGTAGAACATGCCCAAATGCCAGCCAATTCCATGGTCCAGAATGCAGCTGGCAAAGGGAGCAAAGCACCAACTAACGGCCCCTTTGAACCCTTGCCAGACGATAAACTTCGTGAAATCTGTAAAAAGCACTATAACCAAATCATGCTCATCACGGCGGAGAAGGTTCATCAGGAAAAGCTCCAAGGTGTCCAGACGCGCCTGACCTACAGCGAGCACTCACACCGAAAAGCACAGACGCGAGATAAAACGCAACTCTCCAAATCAGAGTCGTGCGACAAAGGAAAGAATGTCAAGAAAAGACGGAACCAAATCCCAGACACCATGTCTAGAGACGCTCGATCTGGCCGAAATCCCATCGTCTTTTCTAGACTAAGGCATGAGGAATCAAGTTCCACGCGCCGAAAAAGTCCTGCACCACTGTGTTCACAAGGCTCGGCGCTAGAGACCGGAGTGTCTTCACCCGGTTGAGGGAAAGAAGAAAGGACATACACTCACGTCTGGGACTAAGGGTCGCTTCAAAGCTTAAGCATACACATGACAGAAGGCGTGCCAGCTCTGGGAGGTCAAACGAAGACCCGCACCGCAGAAAAACAGAGGAGAAACCTCATTTGAAGTTATGTAAAAAGTTCTAGCGAGAGGCAAAGGGAGATTGAAAGGGAATGGGACGGGCCGACCGAACAAACCGCATGCCATCCTCTCAGATCGAAGAAACATACCTCTCAGAAAGCGACCATGAGCGGGCTGGACATTGGAAGTCCAAATCGAAAAAACAGAGGTCCTCCGATGAAGACTTATCCTAACCTTGGGTATGCGAAGAAGCATATCCATTTGTTAATACAAATAATGTCTAAAAACGTTATTTGTATTTTTCGACCTCTCAATGTTTTGATAATAACAAAATGTAACAACGTTTACGATAAAAATAAACGTTTATAAATTACTAATCATAAAATTATATTTCTAAGATTAATCACTTAAGGTATGAATAAACAAATCATTAAACATGATTAGTGATCAAGAAAATATTTTTTTCTTATACCTTACATTTCTACAAAGTGTTTTTATAAAAATATAAAAACAAAATATTTATTCATAAAAGAAATGTTTTATTAAATCATTAAATTTGAAATCAGATTTTTCCTCCCGAAATGGAAGGTTTCAAAATAGATAACACCTTCCCCACAAAAAGACAAAAAGAGGAGCGTACTCTACGGCGACCCCCTTATAGGCCTGGCGGCCCCCTTATATATTAGGGACCGCCGGGACCGCCGCCAGCATAATGACTCTTTTTTGTCTTTTATAAATACTAGGCCACTCCATCTGAAAAACAGAACCTCTTGCTACGAATTTTTTCAGATCTACTTTTCCCTCTTCTTTCTTTCTTTCTAAAACATATATCTTGATCATTAATATACCTTGATCTTGTTTCAAGTGATTAATTCTTTCTTCCTCCCTTCTTTTTCTAATCAAGTGCAAGAGAAGAACAATCATATTCTTCTACATACGAATTGTTATCAAGTGATCTCTCTCTTCCTCCTCAAGATTACAAATCTTCATTATATTTACTTTGTGTTGTTGTGTAAATTGGATTGTGTGTAGATCCAATAGTGTAAATTGTGTATTGGTGTGATTTGGATTGTGTGCCAATCCAAGGGTATATATCTTGTGAGTGTATAAAGACTTAGTGAAGTCTTAGATTAGTTCTAGCTAAGATTAGGACTCGACTTCTAGCTTAGTGTCGGAAAAGAAAGTAAGCGAAGTGTAAACGGTTTTCTCCGCCTAAAGGGATATTGTTGACATAGTGAAATCTCGAGTGGAGTACTCGGGGAGTGGAGTAGGAACGAAGAGGTGCTTCGTAGCCGAACCACTATAAATCTTGGTGTCTTGGTTTGATCATTTCTTTCTCTATCTCTCTATATTGTTATTGTTTACTTAGTTCATTACATTAGAGAGTTTAATTGTGATTCATATTGTTGATTGATTGATATAAAACTCGAATCAAATAATTTTCTAAGCAAAGTTTTAAAATAGATAATTAACCGGTAAACTATTCAACCCCCCTTCTCGTTTCCTACAATTGGTATCAGGAGCCAAGGTCACTCAAGATTTTTAAAATATATTGTATTTTAAAGCTTAGATCGATCTATGGATTCTGACAAATATCTAGAAGGGCAATCTATGCAAAGACCACCACTTTTCGGAAGTGATAGTTTTATTTATTGGAAAAATAGATTCGAGACATATGTTAAATCAAAATATCTAGATCTTTGTCATGTTATTATAAATGGTGATTTTCAACCTATTATTCAAAATCCAAAAACCAAACTTGATGAGGTTGTCCCTTTTGAAAATCAAATCGATGATCTTAAAAGAAGGCTTTCGAAGAACAATGAAGCTAAAATGGTTATTTACAATGTTTTGCCTAGAAAAGAATATGAACGAATTTTCATGTGCAATACTGCAAAAATTTTTTGGAAAACTTTGTTAATCACCCATCAAGGTAATAACCAAGTCAAAGATAATAAGATCGACCTTTTGGTTCAACAATATGAACAATTCGTCATCTCCGAAGACGAATCTATAGATAGTGCATTTGCTAGATTTAATACTATTATCACTAGTCTTAAAGCTCTTGATGAAGGTTATTCTAGTAAGAACTACGTAAGGAAGTTTCTTAGGGCTCTACATCCTAAATGGAGAGCAAAAGTCACGGCGATTGAAGAGTCGAAAGACTTAACATCACTATCTCTTGATGAGCTCATTGGAAACCTCAAAGTCCATGAGATGATCATCAAGAAAGATTCCGAAATAGTCAAAGCAAAAGTTGAAAGGAAATCTCTTGCTTTAAAGGCTAAGAAAGAATCTAGTGATGAAGAGTGTTCAACTTCCGGTAGTGAAGACAAAGAGTACGCCATGGCGGTAAGAGACTTCAAGAAGTTCTTTAAGAGAAGAGGTAGATTCGTAAGACAACCTCGGAACGACAAAAAGACCTTTCAAAGAAGCCGAGATGACAAAAATGGCAAAAGTGAAAGGAAGTGCTTTAGATGCGGAGATCCAAATCATCTTATTAGAGAATGTCCAAAGCCACCGAGAGACAAGAACCAAAGAGCATTTGTTGGAGGTTCTTGGAGCGATAGCGGTGAAGAAGATGATGAAAAGATCCAAGACGAGACATGTCTTGTAGCTCAAGCACCAAGTGAGGTATGTTCCGGATCGTCTTACTTTAGTGATGAAAACTCATCAATTGTTGATTTAGCTTTAGACAACGAATACGATAAATTATACAAAATGAGTCTAAAGATAATCACTAAGAACAAAAGGTTAAAAGCTACTAGAAATAGTCTAGAAAATGAGCTTAGAGAACTAAAAGATAAATTATCAATACTCAAGAAAAACAAGGGAGTTGATCTCGATTGTGCAAAATGTCATACACTTAAAATCGAAAACGGAAAGCTAAAAGAAGAATCAACTAGATTAAATAAATTTAAAAAGAGTACACATTGCTTGAATGAAATGATAAATAATCAAAAACCCTCCGGTGATAAATTAGGGTTAGGGTTTAATTCATTTGAAGCATCATCTAGTGAAACTAAGGAAACAAAATTTGTAAAATCTCAAAAAAAGACATCTCCTGATGGAGGTCCCATAATTATGGACAGCCCCATAAATATGGGCGTCCCCCTTACTGTTCAGTCGGCCCCCAAAATAAATATGGGACCGCCAGCAGCATCGCCTGTATCTGGAAAAAATGTTTCTTTTCAAAAATCTATTTTAGGTCCTAGACCAAAGCATATAATTGTAAACAAAGTCAAAGTTCATGTTGCTAGTGACAATGAAGTTAAACAATTCTATAAACCATTATCAAACCCCGGAGTTGGATTTTCAAAACCCAACTTTAGATCAAAAACTCCATCTCCTAGAAGAGTCAATAATAATTATTCTCGTCCTAAAACACCGCAACCAAAAAGACATGTTGGTCGACAAAACCAACCCCATAGATTTCCCGTAACTTGGAACAACTTTCCACATCAAAGTTACATGCCATGGGAAATGTGTCTTTCATTCTCACATCCCAGCCAATTGTATCAAATGCAAGGGATGTTTGGCACTAACAACTTTGGACCCATGAGATATTGGGGACCAAATGTTTGAGTTATTGTCTTATATAAATAGTTATGCCTTGGAGTCGAGTTGGAGCCCGATGAATGGATCAAGGATAGTGGATGCTCCAAGCACATGACGGGCAATCGAAAGCTCTTCTCCACTTACAAGGCATACAATGGAGGTAACGTCATTTTTGGTAGTAATCTTCGCGGTAACATCATTGGCAAAGGTACGATTTCTAATGACTCTCTCAAAATAGATAATGTAGAACATGTTGATAATTTAGGATTTAACTTGCTAAGTATAGGACAAATATGTGATAATAAATGTAGAGTAACTTTTTCTGAACATGATAGTGAAATCACTAAGGACGGTAAAGTCATAGGTAGAGGTATTAGGAAGAAAGGCTTGTATGTGATGAAATTAGGAAATAAGCCAAAAGACAAAATATGTCTTGCAACGATTGATGAAAACTCCACATTGTGGCATAGGAGATTGGGTCACGCAAATATGCGTCTCATTCAATCGTTAGCTTCTAAATAATTAGTTAGAAATGATAAGATCGTTTTAAACTCATCTAGGATCGTTTTACCAATAACAATTGTAACAATTATGCACAGCGGAATTAAAGCTAAGAACATAGTCTCAACGACTAGATGCTTAGAACTTCTCCACATGGATCTTTTTGGTCCATCCGCCGTACGGAGTTACGGAGGAAACCGCTACACCTTAGTCATAGTAGATGACTACTCTAGGTATACTTAGACTAGATTTCTTAAGAATAAAACCGAAGCTTTCGATCAATTCGAAATATTTAGTAAGAAAATCCAAAACCAATGAAAACCCCCATGTCCTCCGATACTAAACTCTTGAAAGATGAAGAGTGTGAGTCGGTAGATAGTACCAAGTATCGAAGCATGATAGGTAGTTTATATACCTAACAAAAAGTAGGCCCGATATCATGTTTAGTGTCTGCCTTTGTACCCGCTTCCAAGAGGCTCCCAAAATCTCTCACCTTGAAGTGGTTAAGCGTATCTTCCGATACATTAAAGGCACTACGTACTTAGGATTAGGGTATCCTAAGGGGACCATATAGAAACCGAAGTAATATGCCAGACTCTGAACATCCGGGAGATTATGTGTAACCGAAAGAGCACTAGCTGTATTTTGTAACGTATCGGAGGGGTTTGTTGTTTGACATCCTGGTTTTTCTCGACGAAACAAACCTGTTAATCTTGCTATATCCACTACCGAAGCCGAATACGTAAGCACCGGAAAGGCATGTCAACAAGCACTATGGATGAAACAATCTCTCATCGACTATGACGTACCACTCGACGACGTTCCCATCATGTGCGACAACAAAGACGTGATTGACCTTAGCAAAAACATGTGCATACATTCTCGTACCAAACACAATCGAAAACTTCACCAACTTCACTTCGGATAATGTCCAGAACAGGACATACACAATCGAAAAAGTGCCGTCCTCGACAAATCATCGTCGATATTCTTACTAACCCCTTAAACATGAAATCGTTTAACTATTTATTACGTCTTGGTTTTAGGAATCGTGGGGGGAAAACTTCAATAAATTATTTAGTCGCTTTCTTTCTTCTGTCTCAATTCTAGTCCATGTTCCATTCCGTGTCGTGAAAACTTAAATACTTCATCCGAAGTACTTTAAGCATGTTTAATTCGCGAAATTCAAATTAAAACGTCACTCCTCTTCTCAAAATTTTCGTCAAGATTAAGTTTAAAATCATTGCCTGAGGGCGGCCCCCATATAGGCGGCTCCCCAATATATTTGGGATCGCCGAGTAAATATGGAACCGCCATCAGCATGACCCAAATATGAACACTTAGTCAAAAAATTTCTCAAAACACAAAAACAAACACCCCCTTACCTGCTGGTGCGACGAACACAACCCAAAACATACCAAAACTTAAATCCAACCATAAAACCCATAATTGAAGACCAAATCAACACCGATAATCATTCCTAACATCTCAAAGATCATCAATTATAAGTCATTTCACTTACTTTCTTTAAATTTGAGTCTAGGGTTCATTATGAACACAAAAAATTAAAATTGAGGATTTTTTATTTTTCTTTCAATTTTGTTTAATTAGAACTACTAGGATACAATATACAACTAATATGCTTCCCGTAGACGTATGATTTGCATATATTAGTAAGTTTGTAAAAAAAATTGATTTCAAACCAAAACCCCAATTTTATTTTCAAATCACTCACGTTAGAAACATAATAAAATTATTGTTATGCATTGTTAATACAAACCAAAAACGTTTTCAAACACATGCATAATGATCTCATGAACAAATTTCGAGATGCATAATTGATATGCATTTTTCGACTTGTTTGGATGAGCAAAATCAAAGTAAGGAGCGTTTGGGTTAACTCTTAGGATTTTATATTTAGGTCTAGTTAATTGTCACTTCACATTTGTTGCATACAGGCACACACTAGACATCTAGTTAAATAAAGGAACCTGACAAAAATCATCTTATTTTAATTATAGGTAAAATGACTTTAGATGATGAATTACGGTACACAAAGTCTTACGTTCCAACAATCTCAGATGAAAACTATATTCTTGATATCCTAAAACCCATCATTCAAAACCTAGAATGTAGGTCAATCCATAAAGGTCGACTTATATCATCTGAATCCAATAAATACGATAATATCAAACCCTTTTTCAAGTTATCAAACTTTCGAAAATATATGAACTCCATGAAAAAATTTGTCCAAGATTTCTACTTGGATTTTATTCCTCAATAGAAATCACTAAAGATGACAATCTAAACATCTTCTTAACATTTTGAACATTGAAAAGAACACTTAAGTTCTCACTCGAGTCATTTGCCTCAATTCTCTCTATTCCATGTGAAGGAGAATGTTCATACTCTGAAGAACCATCTCTCGACTCTTTGAAAACTAATCAAGAGTCAAACACCCCTTATCAAACACACATTCCAACACCAAAAATTATCCAATCAATCACAACAACTGGACAAACAATTTTTCCAAACATAATCCTTAAGGAAGAACTTTGTTATGACATGAGATCTTGGAATGAAATCATTCAAGATAATGTTTTTGGCACTTAAAATGACTCACCATTTTTCCATACATCATCATGTCACATGATGTATTGCATCTTAACAAGTACTCCTTTTAACTTTGCCTACTTTCTAACCAAACGAGTCGAAAGGATTAAAAATCAACCAAATTCTCCAATGCCATATGGAATGATTCTAAATCGTCTATATGATCATATCATCAAAATTAATCCTCATCTAAGAAAATCAAAATACAAATCATACTGGCCATCCATGAAACCTTGGGTCCATCCTATTCATCTCAAATCAATTAACTACACATCTTCCGAAGAAGTTTCAAGTGTTGAGTCAAATGATGGTTGAAATATTTCTCTAGAATTATTGCTAGGGATACGCGCTATTATTATTACTATGTAATACTATCTTAACCCCTATCATGGATAATCAAGTACATGTCTAATGTATCTACATTATTATTACATGCTTGCCATGCGATATTTAATAAACCTTTTAGTCATTTACATGCTTTATTTTGGCCATATTACATGATTTATTCACCTCCTTAGTCATATTATGTGATACTTGAAGTGATGGAAATGCCAAAAATCATCCTCATTGACCACTCTGAAAAAGGATTAAACTTTTGACAAATTTCGAAACCCTAGAAAACGGCCCCCTAAAAGGTCAAGCGGCCCCTTTATATATTCGGGACCGCCATAACAATAAGGGACCGCCATCATGAGTAACACGAAATATTCCTGTCCCCTCCTTGTATGCATCTTTGACCCTATTCTTCCTAGGTCTAGCTGCCCTTTCCCTTCTAAAATAAACACTCCTTAGAACTTTCTTACACCAAAACCATGCCTTTCCCAAAACTCTTCTATATAAACATCATCCTTATTCATCTCAATCACCACTTCTCTTATAAACATCTCTTCAAAGCCTCAATGTCATCTTCTAACACATCTCCTCATGACTACTCATGAAAACACAAAAGAGAAATTATTGAACCTTGGAGACAATATCATAATCTTCCACCTTCACCACCTTCTCCTCCACCAAATAGGACCTCACCTCCTCTGTCTCCAAGTAACTCACTACCTATATCTCCACCAAACTCTCCAATCTTTGATACCACTTCCTTGCCTCCTTCTCCTAACTCATCTAATCCTACATCCTCCTTCTTACCTCCACAAATTTTTACTCAAAATCATAGTGAAAACAAATTACATGCACTCCTACATCTTTTAAATCTTCTTGATATCAACATTCAACATGCAATTGAGTTAACCAATCGGTTACCTCCCTCCTTACCATTCACTCACCCTCCTTTTCTAGACCAAGTAAACTTTCATTCAGACTTTTATCACCGTTACTTAGGAACTCGTAAACTCTTTAATGTTTTGAAAGATGACCTCAACCGAATCAAATCTCTCATAATTGGGCCCTCTAACTATTTTCCCTTCATCTATCACTACAAACTCTCCTTAAAATATCTACTAAATAATCTACTAGCTTCCTCTTATTAGATGCTTTAATTATGTTATGTTATGGTTATCTTGTGTTGTATCTTCACATATTGTCTTACATGGCTATGTATGATCTTTTTAGAATTTGAATGAACTTTCTTTATGAAGTGTGGATTATAATGTTGAGATATTTGTCATGCTATGTTGGTTTTCACTTGTATTTCTAACCTTGTAATGTAGCAAACAAACTATCGAACGATCGATCCCTTGGTGCCCCGAACAAGGGGGGGTCTTTTATCGTTGATTTCTTTCTCTCTACTACTACTCGACGATCAACCTTTTTGGATTTGACAAAAAGGGGGAGAAATAGAATTAAAGTCATTAATAATTTATAAACTTCTATTTTTATACTAAATGAGTTTATGTTTTGTCATCATCAAAAATGGGGAGATTGTTAATACAAATAATGTCTAAAAACGTTATTTCTATTTTTCGACCTCTCAATGTTTTGATAATAACAAAACGTAAAAACGTTTACAATAAAAATAAACGTTTATAAATTACTAATCATAAAATTATATTTCTAAGATTAATTACTTAAGGTATGGATAAACAAATCATTAAACATGATTAGTGATCAAGAAAATATTTTTCTTAAATCTTACATTTCTACAAATATGTTTTTATAAAAATATAAAAACAAAATATTTATTCATTAAAAGAAATGTTTTATTAAAAACATAAAATTTAAAATTCAAATTTTCTCTTCAAAATGGAAGGTTCCATAACAGATACAACATTCACTACAAAAGGACAAAAAATTGAGAGGAGTCTAGTGGCGGCCCCCTTATATATAAGGGACCGCCAGGACCACCACCAGCAACGGTCATTTCTTGTCCCCTATAAATACTGGGTCACCCCATCTGAAAAACATAACCTCTTGCCATGAATTTTTTCAGATCTGTTATTCTCTCTTCTTCCTTTCTTTCTAACACACATCTTGATCACTAACATATCTTGATCTTGTTTTCAAGTGATTAATTCTTTCTTCCTCCCTTCTTCTTCTAATCAAGTGCAAGAGAAGAACAATCGTATTCTTCTATATACGAATTGTTATCAAGTGATCTATCTCTTCCTCCTCAAGATCACAAATCTTCATTACATATATTTAGTGTTGTTGTGTAAATTGGATTGTGTGTAGATCCAAGTGTGTAAATTGTGTATTGGTGTGATTTGGATTGTGTGTCAATCCAAGGGTATATATCTTGTGAGTGTATAAAGACTTTGTGAAGTCTTAGATTGGTTCTAGCTAAGATTAGGACTCGACATCTAGCTTAGTGTCGGAAAAGAAAGTAAGCGACGTGTAAACGGTTTTCTCCGCCTAAAGGGAGCTTGTTGACATAGTGAAATCTCGAGTGGAGTACTCGGGGAGTGGAGTAGGAACGAAGAGGTGCTTCGTTGCCGAACCACTATAAATCTTGGTGTCTTGGTTTGATCGTTTCTTTCTCTATCTCTTTATTGTTATTGCTTACTTAGTTCATTATATTAGATATTTAGTTGTGATTCATATTGTTGATTGATTGACATATAACTCGAATCTAACAATTTTCTAAGCAAAGTTTTTAAAACGGTAAATTAACCAGTAAACTATTCAACCCCCCATTCTAGTTTCCTATACAGGCTATCTCACTGAACAAGAAATTCAAGACTACTGGGATAAAGAGGAACAAATCAAGAAAGCTGAAGAGGAAGTCAGGCTGCTTGCAATGACCAAGCCTGAGGTGATTAAAGTTGTTCAAGAAGAGGCTGAAAAGATAGGACTTGATCCCAAAACAATTAAGGTGCAAAGGATGGTGAAATGTTTAAGAAAGCTCAGGATGCTGAACATGTTGTTCTCAAAAGACAACATGCTGAGAAAGTTAGAAAATCTGTTGAGCTCAAAAAGCACAAGTACGATAGCTATATGTGGACTGTCAACAGCAGACTGAAACCAGAACCTATCACTGATATCAAGATCCAACCAAAAACCAAGCCAGTGGTTATAACAGTCTACGAAGGTACTGATGGTAGAAAATTTGAAGTCCATGAACCCTTTCTCTTTGGTGCATTTGGTATCTCCGAATTAGATGAACTGAGGGAAATCATTCCCAAAAAAATGCAGTGGTAAAAGACTTGATGGATTCTTTAAGTCAAAGATATGAAAGACTAAAGAAAATTCCTGAGGAACTTAGAATTCATTTTGATCTTCCTGCTCCAGCCCCTGAACAAGCCTCATCTCGATCCTCAGGAAAGAAACGGAAGCACATGGAACTTAAGCCTGAAACACGAATCCCTGGATTGGAATGCAATCGAGCTCTCCTTGAAAATGTCTCATTCGACAACAACATGGTCATTAAAAAACTTGAGTATGGAACTTTCTTCACTGACGAATTTAGGGATCAAGCATTTCAAAGATGGAGTGACATCGACAAAGTGGGGATGGAAGCTCTTGTGTCATATCTAGTAGCTGCATCAATGGTCAAGTCTACTGAAAATGCAAGATTCAGCATGAAACTGAGGAAACTCATTGCTAAACACCCTAACCAAGAAAAGCTCAAATCAAAGAAAGTCAAGCTGGAAGCTCTTGGATACAAAATGGACTGAGTACTTTTGTAATCTTTTGTTATCTTTTGTAATAGATAATAGGACCTTGTAACTGTTCAATGAAGTACTTTTTGTGTTAAAAACTCAATATCCTAGATAGCTTTACAGAAATCAGTGTAAGAAGAAGCTGTAAGTACTCACTCATACTGATAAACACTTAGGCTATATTCATATCCAAATAGGGGGAGATTGTTGGGTCAATTCAGTGCCCAATGATCTTTCACTTAGGATTTGAATACAATATAACCTAAGTGTAAATAACCTTTAACATTTCAAGGTTACTAAGTGAATAGTCACTTAGTGAGTTACCTTCAAGATGCTCAGCCTGAGTCCATAAGAAAGACTCTAACATTCAGTGAGGCGGTTCTTAGTGTATGAAGCCTGAGCCAAAGAAGAAGGTGATGGGTTCAGTGAGTTGTGGTCAATGTTCTGAAAGTCTTAATGCGCACTAAGGCGCAAAGGGGGTCAATGAGCCTTGAGGCGAGGCGCATACCAAAGCGCGAGATTCATAAATATGAGTCGCACTAAATACACTAATTTATTTATAACATATGTCACACTTTTATGCGGATTGAATAAAACAAAATAAAATTTGAGATACTTAATAGTTAATACATCTAACAAAGTTCACATTTAAACAAAAAATATCAAGCAAACAAGTGAAGCAACGTATCAATATTCAAGCATAATGCCACATTATCATGATAATATTTTATAAAGAAACTACTTGATGAAACAAATTAAGAGACTTCAATCTAAGTCGTCAAATTCCCCATCGTCATCATCATCTCCAAATGTGTATCGCTCCTTATTGTGATCAGATTCATCCTCCTTGACATCTTCTTCATTAGTTTCACTATTCTCTAAAACCACAACGTCATCATCTTCATCCAAATATTTATCTAGAACTAGACCCTCCTCTTTCCATTCCCCTTGAGCTTGAATTAGCATAACCATCACTGGATCTAAGATTATAGTTTGACTCGTCTACGTGGCTTTGACCCTTGCTTGCAGGTACATCCTCATAATATTATAGTTCGACTCGCATCATTGGATCTAAGTTTTTGGTTTGTGACTTGCAAGAAGCCTCTTCAAAATGTAGACAATATATATATGACGTGAAGTGATTACATATGTGTCAAATTAAAAAGAGAAGTTGAATAAATAGAGGAATATGAAGAAAATTGGAGGCGCTTGTTTCACTATATTGTATGTATTTAATTTTCTTTATTAGGGTTATTATTTAGTAGATTATATATAAAGGCCCATGTGATTTTGTATTTGTGTCTCAATATTAAGATAAAAAGGCCAAAAACCCGTTACATGTGCTAGGCGCGACTAGTCCCAAGGCGTAAAATCCTAAGGCGCTGCGATTTTTATAGGATTTATGCATGTTGTGAGCCTCGATCTAAAAAAAATCCCAAAGGTTGGAGTCTCAAGGGATTTAAGGAGTAGGCGCGCCTTATGCGCTATTTTTAAAACATTGGTCGTAGCAATAGACTCACTAAGCCCCATACGATCCCCAACAACTAGAAGACCCTGAAGACAAGAGACTGAAGAATATGTGAGATAGTTTGAAAGCAGATAAGACCAAGCTCTTATCTCCAGAAGTCAACTTATCCTAAAGAGGGTATAAGACAAGTTCAGTGTCAGGAACTGAACTTGGAAAGAACATTTGTCCCGTACTTAAAATAGATATTGTAATAGGGACAAATCAGTACACATGTACTAACCTATTAGATCTAAGATAAGTGCTCAACACCCAAGAGGTGTGATCCT
>BQNB010138365.1:0-12352 GCA_026074375.1 Tanacetum coccineum | reverse complement strand
GAACTTATAATTATTTTCTAAATTATATATAATTCATTTTATTATTTTAACCGATTTTTATTAAAATCATCGTTTTAATTATTCGTGATCCATGTTTAGAATTAGTATTCGTCTCAAACCCTACGTAATTTAAGTTTCAGAAAAATATCCCGTATGATGTAAAACTATTTTTATTTTGTTTGTTTTCACTTGGTGGTCCCGCCTTAACTTTTAGAATATTTTACGTTTGTACCCGTTAGCCTCAAAACAACCCACCTATCTTAAAATTTATACCCTAATTACTAACTTCATGACACTTAACACCATGTTAATCCAACCTTGTAAACTTGTGTTACCCCATTGCATGTAAGACTAACATAAAACTATACTACTTTCATTAACAACACATAGTTAACAACCAAAACAAGAAAAATCTCTCCCACCCTCTTTCCGTTGATACCAATCTCCACCATCAACAATACCATTTCCTATAAAGATTTCACAAGTAAATTCCACATAAGATAAAAGCTTCCATGTTTGTATACTTTCCTTGATACTCAAATATCATCTAGATCAACATTTCTTAAACTTTAGGGGCTGATTTAAGGGAATCATTTGAAGGGTTCATTCTTGGAGTTTGGAAAGTGTTGTAGTTGTTTATTAGTGGTTTTGTGTTGGGTCAAAAACTTGGTGAAATAAGGTGTAATGATGGTGTGAAATTATTGGTGTCACACTTATTATTTTTGTAAGTCTTTCTTTAGATTTTCTTTAATTTCTTTTATAAGAATACTATGATTTGATTACCTACTATAAAATATGCATTTTTATGATTATAAGATGTGTGACAACATGGTATGGCATTGTATACACATTTGGTGAGGTCAAAATCATTGAGAGAGTGTGTTGCTAAAGAGGATTTAGAAACTGTTATAGGTCAGTAGCTTGTTGGGCATAATACGAATTATTTTTGGCTTGTGGTCTACTGGAAAATTTATATTTTAGGTAGATAAACACTTGTAGATTATGTGGTGAGTTGGATGGGGCAGTATCTCTTTCGGATGAAGGATTTATGGCCGTTTTATGAAAACGAGTCAAATCTAAAACGCCGTTTGGAAAACAGGTTAAACACCATATTTTTGCACTAAAATATTGGTTTTAAAATTATAGTAGACACCTTTAGGCTAACTCCAACCAAAAGAATCACATCAATATCTAGTCACGTTTAGAATTCATAGGCCCGTTTCTATACAGGATTGTTAGTTTGGTAAATAATTCAGGTTTTTGTTAATCATGTCTAAAATTGGCATGTTTCATCTAAAAATTGGTAACATTAGAGAGAGTTTGGTTTAATATTCTGGAAAATAGACTCAAAGGGGTTTCCAATGGTGGAAACCTTAGGTTGAGAACATTAACGAGCTAGTAGATATGGAATGAGAAATTAGTAAAAGCAGATTTAGAATTTCAAAACCCTAGTTTTGAAATAAACATATAGCGGTGTACATTAATAAAATTGAAACTAATAAGCGAGACTTAGGAAATGTGTAATTATGTATAACCTCAGGTTGAATGTCAATGTAAGGATAAAAATACTAGAGCTAAGTCATTGTGCAATGCCATACATATCTTGGAAACATATCTTGTGATCACTTGTCCTATTTTTACGTATTGTTTCTTTTTATCATACTAAGTCGCGTCACATCTTTTAGGTGGTGCTTAGGCGTATCTCTCGCTCAACCAAAGATTTGTCTTACTTCTGATCTATTAGCCTTTACGGTGAGTTTCATCAGCCTCCTCGGCCTTTATAAACATTAAATGGTTTTCTTGAAAGCCCCGCAGGGAGATACATACTACTTATCAAATTGATACACATATTGTTTTAACATGAATGCTAACCGAATATATACCTTGAAAGTATTAAGACCTCTTTCAAAAGACCCTAATCGTGAACGTCGCAATATACCTATGATGGTAGCACGCAGTTATAAGATAAATAGATCTAAGGCTTGACTAACCCGTTGTGTTTGGGGATACCCCGTTTCAGACCCCGATGTTTCGAACATATAGTTTTCAAGATTGAATTAGAGTATATGACAAGATACCAAGCCTGGCAGTTATGATTATTGTTTGTGACATATTAGAAAGATTATAGTGCATGATTTAAAAATGGATCCATATTTCGTCCTTATGAACGTGTCACGAGTTTAATGCTGTTTATCTGAAATGACTTATATGATCAACAAGTTCATCATTAAATCATTATTTATGCTTTTGTTCTAAGTTAGTCATATAAACTCTATGATTTCACTTAACGTTTCATTGACTTTTTAGCATGTTTTATCACAGGTAATCAGGGATAAGGACTTGGAGTACTTCCGAGGACGGACTTACGCTAATTTATTTTGTTGACATGTTTTGTGTTCCATTCCTCAAAAATACATTTGCTTAATGTTATGGTTTTAAAAACTTGCAACTTGGATTTGGTAATGTTTTGTGTGGGACAATCAATGGTTTTATTTGACATTTGATTTTTCATGAATGTAACAATGTTTTAAACTATCTCTTTTTGAGTCGTTCTATATTTCTACTTATATGTTTTTTGTGCTATGAAATTAACACCCTAACTATTAGCCCCGAACCATTGTTCCATAGTTGTCGGATAAATATGAGGTGTTAAAGATTGGTATGCGATAGCCTATAAGTATAAAGAACTAGGTCATTTTTCAAAAACCTAAACTATAACTTTATTTCTCTATTTTTCGCGCGCTAAGGCTCCTCATGTTTCCTGTTTAAGTATTACTAGTGATTCGCCATTTTGAGTAGAGTAAAGCACGCTTAAGGTTGCATTATTGTTAAGTATTTCATTAAATAAATACTGATGATTACATATTTGATATATAGAAAATTATATAATATCGATAGTCATGTGCTTATGTCCGTGAAGATGCAAAATTAGTCATTTAATTACATAAAATGTATATTTCCGAATCAAATGAATAGTTATCATAATCATATTTTATGACTTTATTAATAATCCTGGGGTTTTCTTTTTTGTTTTATTTCATATCATTACATCTCATGCTTTTGCATAATTTCATAAGTTATTATCATATAAAATTTTAAATCACGTAGTGACCATTATGTACTTAAATTTTTGCATGAATGTACAGATTTTATCAAGCACTAAGAAAGCTTCACTATGACCCAAGCTGTTATCAAGTCTCTAATTCAAGAACGAATTGAGAGAGGCCATTGCTGCGAAAGGGAAGAGTCGTAATGAAAATATACTTGAAGTCCACCTCCCTCTAGCCCACTCCCGCGTTTCACAACTACCGAATCCCGCTAAAAATCCAGCACCAAGTTTCAGCAAAGGTCTAACCGCAGGGAACCGCTACCTAACCCGAGCAATGCAACATCACGAGTTGATTCCTTAAAATGCAACCCTACTAGTTTCCATGGTAATGAAGGAGCCGTGGGTTTAAGTCAATAGATTGAAAAATCTAAAAGTGTTTTTGATATTAGTAAATGTGCCGAGGGAAATAAAGTCATATTTGCCATTGCAACACTACAAAGACCTCAATCGCCCCTAACCCTGTGGAAACAATCAAGTTTGCATCTATGGTAACGTGTTTTGTTTGCAATAGCAAGTATTGGGACAGAAATGAATGGCCTTTATGACGAATGATGCTGGCCCTCCTGAAAGAACTCCAAAGAATGAGCAACAAGTTTGGAAGGGGACTTGAAGTGTAAGGATTTACAATATCACCTCTTAGACAAATCGTTTCAATGAACGTAATCCCTTTATTCCCTGACATGTTCCCAAAGAGAAAATAAAGTGGAGGCATACCTACGTGGTTATCTATAATATGCAACGGGGAATAACTTCATCCATCCCCACTACTTTAAATCAAACTATTAGGTATCGTCACAAACTAATGGAACAAAAATACAAGTCTACGATGGATAGAGAGGCTGAGGCGAAGAAGTGAAAGTAGGAAAGTTTTCAACCTGAAGGTAATAGTGGTGGCAATCGGAACAATCAATGCAATTAAACGAATAAACTATCAAGGCGCTTGGTCTAGACAAACAACCGTCACTATACAACTAAGAAATAAACTAACACACCAAAGACAAGGCAATACGAGAGCCTTGATCAGTGCCCAAAATAATGAGATTGATCAAGGAGGACCAGCCCCAAAGTGTAATCGTTGTAGAGTCTATCACTTCAGAAACTGCCCAGCAAAATGTAATAAGTGTGGAAAAATCAGACATAAAGACATTACTGTATGGAAAAAAGTGCAACCGTGCCACACACGCAATCAATTCGAACTTGTTCTAAGGAGAGACAGAATCACTTCTGATCCAATGCCCGAGAGAACAAAACAACCAAGAAGGAAGGGAAATGCTAATGGTCGTGCCTACCGAATCAAAGATGCCGCAAAGCTCAAGACCATAATGTTGTACACCGTTATAGTTCCTGTTAAGCAAACCGTTATGCAAACGTAAGTTTGAATCATGTTGTTGATATGAGCTTTGAGTGAACATAGCTTTAGCCATTTGATATATATTAAGGCCAGTAAACTAAATAACATATGAGGTCACACTCGGCTAACAGAAACTAGCTGAGTACGAATATTCCCTTTAAAGAGTTGTGTTTCTGAACTTAGTTGACCATACTATTTCGCGATTGACCAAATGCCAATTGAACTTGGTTCATTTGATGTATATTCGGGATGAATTGGTAGTAAATGTATGCTTATTGTATGTGGTAAAAGAAGTGACACGTACCCTAATAAAAATAAAGACACTAGTAAGTTAGAGGGTGATCAAATCGCGATATGATTAAAGGGATGAACCTGTAACAAGGCAAGGAAAATACATAGAAAGGGTTCAGTTATTCTTGAGCCTAAGTGACGGAAAGAACGACAGAGGACAACTGGAAGACTGTGCCAGTAATTCGTAGAGACTTACGTTGAAGTTTTTCCTGATAACGTTTGCCAGGCTTGCCACCCCATCGTTAATGGAATTCAAAATTGATCGGATGCCTAGAGCCACACCCTTTGCCACGAGCACCGATCGTATATGACCCGATTCAGAAATGAAGAAGTATCAAAAACAACTGCATAGAGTTGTCAAGAAATTCATAACGCCTAAGCGTCTTCAACCCTGGGAGCTCCGGTAAATATTTCGTGAAGAAGAAAGATAGAGACAATCCGTATGCGTATAGATAACAGAGAACATTCAACAATCGTGACATCAAGAACCGTTATTTCTCTCACTGAAGGATTGATGATTATTCGAGCCCAACCTCTAATGTTCAAGTGTATACTCCAAAATCGATCTACAATCTGGGTATCATCAGCATCGTATTCGAGAGGAAGATATTCCGATCACTGCATTTCAGACTCGATACGGTCATTACGAGTTCCAGGTGATGTCGTTCGGTCTGACCAACGCACTGGCAGTGTTTATGGACTTAATGAATCATGTATGTAAGCCTTATCTCGATAAATTAGTAATCGTATTAGTCGACGACATAACCATAACTTACTAACTCCAAAAATACAAAGAATAGCAGTGAAGAACAGATAAAATTATCTTACATGCAACTCAAAGAGTAAAAGTTGTACGCCAAGTTTTCTAAATGTGACTTTTGACTAGATTATGTGCAGTTACTCGGTCATGTGATCGATAGTAAAGGCATTCATGTTGACCCCCGCAAAGATTGAAGCTATTAAAAATTGGGCTGCACCATCAATGCCAATCGAGTGAACATTCTTAGGATTGCTGGATATATCAGATAGATTCATTGAAGGTTTCTCTTTTAATCGCTAAAAAAAAGTAATAAACTCTACCCAAGTTAACCCAGAATAATAATAAGATATGAATGGGCGTAAGAAGAAGAGAAACTTTAAATTTCAAGCAAAAGCTATGTAAGTGCCATCTCTAGCGTTGCTGAAGGAAGCAAAAGACTATTGTTTAATTGCATGCGTCACAGAAGGGTTACGTACCATTTTAATCAACAGAAAAGGTTATTGCATATGCCTTCCCGACAATTAAAAGACGCATAAGGAAATCTAACACCACGACTTTACTTTGGTCGTAGTTTTTTTGCACTTTTGACTTTGAGGCCATACTATATCTGTACGCAAGTGTGTTGTGTACATGGATCATAAAAGCCTACCTGTATCCTAGATCAGAAAAACTTAATATGTTGAGCAACTCGAGGTTCAAACGTTAATGGATTTATGATTATGAGATCTGATATCATCCTGGTAAAGCCAGCATCAGTGGCATGATGCCTATTAGCCAAAGAAAGAAACCTTAGGGTACAGCATTTAATGACGATTCACCACTAAATTACCCAAAGAATCCTAATTGCTGCAGAACAGAAGCAATGAAGAAAGAAATGTGGAAGGCGAGACTCTATGGAAGACTAATTAAGCAAAGATCAAAATTCTCATCCGTGGGATTTGATTCTTTTTAATAAGCGTATGGCGCCGTTGCTTTGGAAGATTAAGAGAATTATCTTACACAAATCACATCAATCCAACTATTTCGATTCACCCGGGGTCTGATAAGATGTATCAAGACTTGAAGAAACTCTATTGGTGGCCGAACATGAAAGCCAATATTTCTACCTACGTTAGCAAGTGCTTGACATGCGCCAAGGTAAAGGCACAACACCAAAATCTATTCGGTTTACTCCAACAAGCCTGAAACCGTGATGTAAGTGGAGAAAAATAACCATAGATTTTGTGTCAGGAACTTCCAAGAACCCCAATTGGATGACTCGATCGTGGTAATTGAGTGATCATCCATTAACTAATTAGCTCCACTTCCTACCGATAAAAAACTGATAGCAGGAGAGATACACCAACTATTTACTTAAAGAGGAAATCATTTGTACATGTAGTAGACCTATTTCAATTATATCTGTATCGAGTATACCGATTTGCTATCAGGTTTGGAGATCATTTCAAAAGGCCTTGTGTACCGTTGTAAATTATGAGACACAACTTACCACTCTGAACAGATTTGACAGAGTGAAAATCGATCCAGTACTTTGGGAAGAATATGCTGCGTAGCATAAGTGTAATTGACAGTTGTAGGCAGTTGGGAATACGACATTTACCTTTTAGTCGATTTTCCTATAAGAAAGTTACCATGCGATCATTAATGTTGCAACCAATCTGAAGCACTCTACGAATGACATGAAGATCTCAACGCCTATTTGTTAAGTCTTGGTGATGTCAACTGACAGTACCAAATGAGTTTCGAGAGAAACACGAGAAAAGATTATACAAATCAAGAATTTTGCCCTCTTATTTTTTAAAAAACCTGAAAACTGCTCGTCAACCAATCAAAAAGTTATGCGGAATGTTAGATGAAAACCGAAGGATTTTAGTGTTGGAGCCAGGGTAATGTAAAGTAATCTTCCTTGGGACAAGGCGTGATCGTTTTAGTTAAAAGCTGGTAAGTTTGAGTCCACGTATGAGGCCATTCAAGATTAGTTAAAGCATTGGTCCCTGTGGCATATAAAGTTTTTAGAGTAACCCAATGGAACTCCATGGAATTCGACAACACTTTCTAGGTTCTAATCTTAAGAAAATTGTTGGCGGTATTAAATCTGGATTATCCCCTTTATAGAAATCCAGTTGGACGACAAATTGCACTTCATCGAAGAGCCAGTGGAAATTGTGGATCGTGAAGTAAAGCAGCTAAAGCAAAGCAGAATTCCCATTGTTAAGGTTCGATGGAACTCGCGGCGAGGCCCTGAGTTCACATGGGAACGAGATGATTACTTCAAGAGCAAGTATCCTCATCTTTTCTCGAACAAAAAGAAGGCGAATATGAAAAATCAAGCACCAGGACGGCGCTCCCGTAAGGTGGGGAGGATGTAAATCCCCGTATTTAAGGTCATTAATTATTCTAAACTTATAATTATTCTCTAAATTATATATAATTCATTTTATTATTTTAACCGATTTTTATTAAAATCGTTGTTTTAATTATTCTTGATCCATGTTTAGAATTATTATTCGTCTCAAACCCTACGTAATTTAAGTTTCAAAAAAATATCTCGTATGATGTAAAACTATTTTTATTTTGTTCGTTTTCACTTTGTGGTCCCGCCTTAACTCTCGGAATATTGTATGTTTGTACCCGTTAGCCTCAAAACTACCCACCTATCTTAAAATTTATACCCTAAATACTAACTTATATCACACCAAAATCAAAGCTAAGTGTAATCACCACCTCATCTCATATGTGGCTACTCTAAATAATACTATGACACTTACCACTAGTAATACCAAGCCTTGTACACTTGTCTTGACAACGCATTGCTTTAAGACTAACATAAAACTATACTACTTTCATTAACAACACATAGTTAACAACGAAAACAAGAAAAATCTCTCCCACTCCTCTTGACTTTGACGCCAATCTCCACCATCAACAATACCATTTCCTATAAAGATTTCAGAAGTAAATTCCACATAAGATAAAAGCTTCCTTGTTTGTATACTTCCAACGTTTTCCTTTGATACTCAAATACATCAGATCATCATGTTCTTGAACTTTAGGGGGCTGTTTATAGAATCGATTTTGAAGGGATCATATCTGAGTTTGAGAATGTTGTAGTTGTTGATTATGGTTTTGTTTGGTCGAAACCTTGGTGAAATAAGGTGTAAATGGATGGTGTGAAATTATTGTGACTCCTCTTATTATTTGTAAGTCTTCGTAGAGTTTCCTTAATTTCTTTACAAGAGTGACTATGATTTGATTATCCTACTGGTAAAATAATCATTTTTAATGATTATAATAAGAGTGGACAACATGGAATGGCATTGTAAACAGCATTTTGATGATGTCAAAATCAAGAGAAGAGTGTCTTGGTAAGAGATTTAGAAACTGTTAAAGGTTAGGATCTGTGGCTTATACAATTATTTTTGGCTGTGGTCTACGGTATAGTCAGAGCCTTGTTTAACTTAATAAGAAAATTAATATGTTAGTAGATAAACACTTTTAGATTATTTTGTGAGTTGAGATGGGGCCGATCCTTTCGGATGAAGGATTTATGTCCGTTTTTAAAACGAGTCCCGAATCCTGAACACCATTTGAAAATATGTTAAACACCATTTTTGCACAAAAATGTTGGTTTGAAACATTAATCAGAATTAGACACCTATCAGTAGTATACACCTTAGGCTAACACCTCTAAAAGGATTCACTTCAATAGCTATCACGGTTTAGAATTCATAGCTGTTTCCGTAAGGGGTTTTAGTTTGGTAATAATTCTGGTTTTGGTAATCATGTACTAAAATGACTTTTTCTAAAGATTGGTAAACAATTAGAGAATTTGGTTTAATATTCTGGAAACTAGACTCAAAGTGCTTTCCAATGGCGGAAACCTCAGGTTGAAAACATTTACGAGCTAGGAGATATGGGTCTAGGAATTTAGGTAAAAACAGAATTTAGAATTCAACGCCTAGTTTTGAAATAAAGAGATTAAGCGTGCACATTAATAAAATTAAAACTAATGTTGAATGTCAATGTAAGGATAAAAATACTAGAGCTAAGTCGTTGTGCAATGCCATACATATCTTGGAAACATATCTTGTGATCACTTGTCCTATTTTTAAGTATTGTTTCTTTTTATCGTACTAAGTCGTGTCACGTCTTTTAGGTGGTGCTTAGGCGTATCTCTTGCTTGACTGAAGATTCGTCTTACTTCTGATCTAGTAGCCCTTACGGTGAGTTCATAGCCTCACCTTTATAATCTTTAAATGTTTTCTTAAACCCCGCGAGGGAGATACATGCTACTTTATCAAATTGAACACAAGTTGTTTTCCATGTATGTTGGACCCGAATATATACCTTGATTGCATTAAGTACCCCTTGTCAAAAGACCCCAATCGTAAACCGTCAATTACCTATAATGGGTAGCCGCTGTTACAATTAATAGATCTATGGACTTGACAACCCGGTTCGGTGTTTGGGGATACGCCCGTTTCAGGGACCCCAATGTTCGAACATATTGTATTCGACATTTTATTAGGTATATGACAAGATACCTAGCCTGGGGGCATTATTATTATTATTGTTTGTGAGCATATGAAAAGATATATGCATGATCTAAAATGATCCATATTTCATCCATGGGATCGATGTCACGAGTTTAATGCAATTTATCTGAAATGACTTGTAGGATCAACAAGTTCATCATTACATAAATATTTATGCTTGTGTTCTAAATTATTCATATAAACTCTATGATTTCACTCAACGTTTCGTTGACTTTTTAGCATGTTTTATCTTAGGTAATCAGGGATAAAGACTTTGAGTACTCGAGGAGGAGCTAGCGCGAATTTATCTTGTTGACATGTTTTGTGTTCCATTCCTCAAAAATACATTTGTTTAATGTTATGGTTTTAAAAACCTGCAACTTGGATTTGGTAATGTTTTGTGTGGGACAATGTTTTAGTACTCTGATTTTCATGAATGGAACACTGTTGTAAACGTCTCTTTTGAGTCGTTCTTTATTTACTTATGTTTTTGTGCTATGAATTAACACCCAACTATTGGCCCCGAACCATTGCTCCCGCTGCGTGATAAATTTAAGGGTGTTAAAATTCTAAACCAATAAAAACCCCCATGTCCTTTGATAATAAACTCACAAAGGATGAAGAGTGTGAGTCGGTAGATAGTACCAAGTATCGAGGCATGATAGGTAGTTTATTATACCTAACGGCAAGTAGGCTCGATATTATGTTTAGTGTCTGCCTTTGTGCTCGCTTCCAAGAGGCTCCCAAAACCTCTCACCTTGAAGTGGTTGAGCTTATCTTCCGATACATTAAAGGCACTACACACTTAGGATTATGGTATCATAAGGGGACCGACATAGAAACTATAGTATATGCCGACTCTGATCTTGCGGGAGATTATGTGGATTAAAGAGCATTAGCGGTATTTGTACGTTCGTGGGATGTTGTTTGACATCTTGGCTCTCGAAGAAACAAACTGCTCTTGCTATATCCACTACCGAAGCCGAATACATAAGCGCTGGAAAGGCATGTCAACAAGTACTATGGATGAAACAAGCTCTCATCGACTACGATGTACGACTTGACGACGTTCCCATCATGTGCTATAACAAAGGCGCGATTGACCTTAGCAAAAACCCGATGCAACATTCTCGTACCAAACACATCGAAATACGTCACCACTTTCTTCGTGATAATGTCCAGAAAGGACATATTTCAATCGAAAAAGTGCCTTCCGTCGATAACATCACCGACATTCTTACTAAACCTCTTAAACATGAATCGTTTAACTATCTACGTCTTGGTTTAGGAATGATGGATCACATTCTATAAACCTTATGTGTCCGCTTCTCCTTCTACTAGTTTCGATTCTAGTCCGTGTTCCATTTTGTGTCATGACAACTTGAATACTTAATCCGAAGTACTTTAAGCATTTTTAATTCACGAAATGCAAATTAAAATGTCACTCCTCTTTGTTAAATTTTTGTCAAGAACTCAAGTCCAATACCCTTTATGAGGGCGGCCCCCATATAGGCAGCCCCCCAATATATTTGGGACCGCCAAGAGATATGGGACCGCCTAGTAATATGAACACTAAACAAAATTCTTCAAACACAAAAAAACAAACACTCCTTTATCTTCTGCCATTGATGAACACGACCAAAACCTAACCGAAACTCAAATCAAACTTAAAACGTCAATTGAAGACCAAATCAACTCTAATAATCAATCCTAATATCACAAAGATGTTCAATTGTAAGTCATTTCATCTATTTTCTTTCAATTTGAGTCTAGGGTTCATGATGAACACCAAAAATTGAAATTGGGTATTGATTGCAGTTTATTATACTTAAAAATATATCACAAAATAATATAATTCTAAGAGTAATTAAGAAGATTACCAAGTTACCCTTGATAAAATTCACTCTCAAAAATATATATAATATAATATAAAATACGTATATTAAACCGGGTAAGTATGATCACCCGGGTCGTTATCCCCAATGACTAGTGAAATTGAAACCACGTTTAGGTTCGGATCCTGATTTGAATGAAGCAAATTGATGATTTGTTAATCTAGAAAAAAATATACTAAAGGGAGAAAATGATAAGACACTTAATAAAAATAAAAGCCTTAATTTTTACTTTATAAAAGACTAATTAAACTAATTGAACTAATTAAAACTTAACCCTAATTATTAATTAAAACTTAATAAACTAGTTAAAAAACTTAACTAATGGACTAAAGGTGCAAAGATCTAAGAGACTAACAGACTAACGGAGGGACTAACTGAAAAACAGCTAAGATTGAAAAGTTACACTTTCTA